>PVLA01002113.1:0-292781 GCA_004027455.1 Hydrochoerus hydrochaeris | reverse complement strand
TATTAAAGCTAGAAATTATGGAGGGACAGCTGGACCTCATATCCATAAATACTCTCCAAATATTTCCATCAAGAAACTATTTAATTTTTTTTCAATTGGTATGTAGTAATTAAAAATAGGTATGGCATTTAGTGTGACATTTCAATTCACATATACAATATGCAATGGTCATATCAGGGTAGTTTGTGTTTGTCACATCAGACAATTTATCAACAGTTTTTGATGGTAATCTAATGCTGATAGACTATGCCAAGTGAAAATTATAGCTTTTGCCTATTGCAGCAGTAATTTTGAATCAAGGTGTATGTCTCTTCTCTTCTTCCAATTATCTGTAGTTTTTGTGGTTCTTCTTTGAGTGACAAATATGACTCCTCTTCTATTCAACCATACTGGATTGCTCTGGAGCAGTAATTTTGAATTGCTCTGTTTTAGCAAACATTAAAGGGCCCATTGACTACTCTTTGCATATTTACAGGTGTGTAACTAAGAATTCACTGAGAAATGTAGCTAGATCAATTGATCCATCAATAGATTGATTGATCAATCGATAGATAGATAGGTAGATGTAGATTTATGATACTATATGGCCACAGGTAGTGTCAGAGGTGAAAGAATATAAAAAGACCACCTGCAGACTGGAGAGCAGAACGATCTAGTCAGAGGTAGAAAACTTGTGGCTGTCTGTAGAAACCCTGGCAATCTATATCAGGAATTATAAGGGTCTGCATTTGATGGCTAAGGAATCTGAACTGGAAGCCTGGAGATGGACCTCCAAAGGCCAAGATGAACACTGAAGGTCCTACAAAGAATAAAAAGGAAGGTTTTCTCTTTCCCATTTCTTTCCCATCCAGGTAGTAAGCCTACTGATTGGTGCTTCTCATATCCATATAGGTCTTCCTGCATTAGTGAGTTCGTCATCAAGAATATACTCAGAAATCTACTAAACAAATGAGCTAGTCATTTCTTATTCCAATTGACTACACAGTTAACTGTCATAATTCACTCTTTGTCAAATTAGCAGCCAGAAGCATTTCATTAAACTATAGACTTAATATATAATATCAAATTCGTAATTACTCATAACATGGTATAATTATTTTGTATACAAATGAAAGTGCGCTGATTTTCTAATCATAAGGGTAGTTACTTTTCCTATTTCTAAGACAACATGTAGAGTCCTGAAAAGCTCTTGAAGGTCCCAGGGAGAATGTTGGGAGGATGGAGAAATAAAGGTAAGAGTCAGTACACAGAAAGCTGAGTGCAGATGGAGCTCTCTCTCCAGATGGAAGGAAAGGAACTGCTCATGGACAGTGTCTTTATTTATACATTCTGCAGATTGATGTCATGTGACAGCCCTTTGACTAGCAACCTGATCGCATGGTAGCTTTGGGGCACTTTGTGTTCTCAAAGATGGAACAGCTGTTCATGTGGCTCATCTTGGGTCTGTGTTCTTAAGACTGGACTTGCTCCAGCTCTACATGTGATAGATCTCCAGCTTCACCTGCTCTCCTCCCACACACAAAAAACCAACACTCACAGCTAAAGGTGAAAAAGTTTATTTCAGCTCATAGTTTGTAGAGGTTTCAGTCTACAGTCAACTGGCTCCAAGGCTTGAAAGCATGGTAGAGGGGCATCACAAGTGAGAAATACTTCATGGCATTGCACAGCAGGTAGAAGTCATAAGGCAGCAGTAGTAGCAAGTCTTCCTACTTTTGTCCCTTTTTATTTGATCAAGAGTACAATGTTACTGATTGATACCACTCCTACCCAGAGCAGGGCTTCCATTATCCACACTCTTAATCCAATTATCAATCCTTTAATCAGTATTTACACATCATAATCCAAGCACAGTTGAAACTTCCTCATCTATGACTGCATGAGATTTTGAGAGACGTTTAGCCACAAGCAATAAAAAAGGCAAATATTTTCTTAGAGATGTTCATTCCTAATATTTCAGAATTTAAATATTATATTATAAACTTGGCAATAGTTAAGAACCAGAATTAAATCTATCACTGTTATGTTACAAAGGATGCATATTAATGACATGTGAAGGAACAATTACAATTACAATCCACTTTTCTGTAAATACTGCTCATAGCTAGTATTTAGAATTATCTTCTAGTTAACATTCAGTATACTTTTGGCCCTTAGCAAGCAACTCAGTAAGCCCTTTTTTCCTCTCAGGTGAGGGGTGACTCAGATTTTCATTCCTGAAAGTCCTGGGTCATTTTTCATCCTACTCGGATTGGGCTGTTAGATTCTCATTGACCTTACTAACTTGGTATGGTAATACTAGGAGGCATTTTAAGGGACATCTTGCATGCCATATATATTCTTTGTTTCATATTTGTGGAATAATGGGCCAATTTTTGCTTGGTACTCTGGATTAAACACCCCTACCATCATTACTCCCTTTCTAGCCTGTTCACTCAGAGGCATGAGGAGCCCAAAATGACCAAGGGAAGTTTTAACTTGCAGTTCAATGGAATCATTTAGGTACAAGTTTCCTCTCATATGGAACTAAAGCTTCTAGACCAGCAGGAGAAAAAGGTCATGAGACAAGGAATTAACAATTTTGCTGGTGGGTCACTAGTGGTAATAATGAGTCACTCTTTGACCCTTTGACTCCTGGACCTGTGAATTCTGACTATGGAAGACACAGTACCATATAATGGATGCTGATTAAAAGCACACATGGGTTTTTGAAGAATTTTACCCCTGCCCTGAAAGCTGTTTCCACTTAGGTGGCACTAGAACTGCATCTTCCAAAAGTCATTCCACCTTTTTTACCAATCAAACTGCTTATAGGTGTTGAAGAATATGTTAAATAAGTGAATTTCATGAGCATGAGCTTCTTGCCTCACTTTGTAAAACATGTTCCTTGGTCAAAAGCAATGTCATATAGTATAAAATGATGGTGGATAGGGCATTATATATGTTCATGAATGGTGGTTTCTGCACAATTATATTCAGGGAAGACAAATCCACACCCAGAGTGAGTGTCTGTAGCAGTAAGGACAAAATTCTGCCCTTTACATGATGAAAGGGATCCTTTATAGTCAAACTGCCACCAGCTTATAGGATGATCATGATGGTGAATGGTACCATATCAAGGACTCATTTTTGGTCTCTGTTATTGGCATGTTGGGCATTTAGCAGTTGCTATATCCACATTAGCCTTAGTGAATGGAAGACCATGTTACTGAGTCCATGCATAAGCTCCATCCTGTCACTCTAGATACTTTGTTCATGAGTCCATTGGGCAGTGACCATGTTGTCTAAGGAAAGAGTTGACTTTTATTCATAGAACGGGTCATCTTGGGCCAGGAACATAACTCAGTGGTACAGCGCCTGCCTGGCAAGAGTAAGGTCAAAATAAAAGAAAGAGTCATCTTATCCAATGAATTATTAAAGTCCTCTTCAGCTGAGTACTTGATACTGGCAGTAATTTCTGAAATTCCTCCAAAGATTTGATATTATGCTGGTTTACTACTTTCTCAGGCAAAGGCAACTGTAGTGGTTTCCAATTGCCTTTTCCAATCATCATGCCCTCACATTAGGCCTTAGGGAGCCAATGTGAGGATTCCACTTAGTACTAAAAATATCTATGACAATTATGCATTCTGGAAGAAGGGAAAGAACTAGAGCGTGCTCTTTGAGACCTGATGAATCTGTGGTGAGTTGCACCTTTACTAAAACTCCATTGATCACCTGACCTTTATAGGCCTGTACACTTTGTAGAATCCTACAATAATGGTTGGATTGCCTTAAGTCTAGTTCAGAATTTAGCTCAGAACCAGTGTCCAGTAGTTCTTGAAATTTCTGCTCATTTTACTTTCTAAATACATAGCTACTATGGCAATGGTGTTTAGGTACTTTTGAGGAAGAATAAGAAAAAGACAAGTTAATTTTTGGTAGTATACTAGGATCTTTCCTCGAGAACTGAGTCACACCTTCATTCAATGGATTGTGGATGTGTAAACTTTCTCAATTTTGGTGGAAATGTATGTGTATGACTAAAAATGCACACAACATACACAAAAAATTTTAAGGGGAACATGATACAAAATACTCTGCTTTTTGAAAATCAGTTGTAGTCCTTGTGATGAAAGCCCAGACCTTCTGCATGTGAGGGAAGTGTATTAGTGAAGGGATGTATGCTAGTTCTTTTTTATTTTCTTTTGAGATATGTGCCTTTTGTTTGTTTTTTGAAACAGGCTCTCACTATGGAGTTCATGCTGGCCTTAAACTGTGAAGCATAGGATGACCTCAAACTCATTGAGATCCTCCTGCCTCAGCCTTCTGAGACTGTGCTGGCATGCCTTGCTTGAGACCGAATTTTACTAAGTTGTCTGGGCTTCCCCTGCCTTGTGGTACCCCTGACTTAGTCCCAAGAGTAGCTATGATTACAAGTGTGTACCACTGTGCCTAACATCAAACATATTTCTTACTGTAGGTTCTTTTAGAATTTTGAAACATAGTCCTCCTGTCCACCTCTGGCAGCTTTTCCTTGATTGTTAATGTATAAATGTGATTATAATTATTGAGTTAAAATCTGGAAGGGAAGAGGTACATCGTTAATACTGTAGATGTGTCAGTAGATATGTGTCTTGAACATGAAGGAATGTGTTGTAGAGGCAGTGTTGCGTAGCTTCTAATGGAATCTAAATCAGATTCAGCTGAAGTGCCAGCTCCTCTTGTTTTCTCCATGGAGCTCAGGATAGAAAATTCTTTAATAATTCTTCACTTCTTGCTCATCTTCCCACTATGCCAATTAGATATGCTGGTTTTGAGAAAAGGAGTTATAACTCTCCTTGGATATGTGCTCAACTACAAGCCCTTCTCTACAAACACACCCAAGACTTGTTTACCTATTTCCCTCATAGTTTTAGAAGCATCTCAATCACATCCTCCACAAAGATAAATGATTTTTCTCAGTTTCTGTACATCTAAAACACAATAATTGTCTGTTTTTGCCTGGGTCTTTCAAATATTTTCATTGCTTGGAATTGCTGGAGAAGTGATCTTTTTTTCTGGGACCAGTTAAACCTACCCAGAATTCTGATGACTGAGGGCGTAGATGATATGCTAAGCATGTGTGAGCCCGAGGTTCACAACTCCAAATAAAATTTTAGAAATGTCTGTGCCCTTTTTGAGGGAATGAGTTGTCTTCCGCTGGAATTCTATGCCTCACCCCCCTTATAACCACCTTTCTGGGGTGAAAGAAAGGAGAGCTATGAGAAGCACATTCCTCCATCCTCGACTGAGTCTGAAAAACCTGGTATCATTTCTGGTATCTTTCTAGAGTACTTTACGTCTGCTGGTACACCAGGGAAGGACGCAGATGTAAATCTTCTCCCAGGAGTGACCATAGGCTATGGGGGAGGTTTTCAGAGGAGTGTATTATGGTTCTTGAATTGTTCCAGGAGCCCTTTATGGGGTCTCCATACTCTTTTACTAGCCCAAACCAATGTCAGAATGATCCTTCCAAACATGGTTACATCTTGTCATACCTTTACTCAGAAATTTCTGGTGTCTCCTCTCATTCAGACTTAAACCTGAAGTCTTTCTGGTGAGAGCAGAGGGCTTTGCCTAAGCTGTCCTGTATATCTCCTATCTTCTTGCCTTCCTGAACTCCTTAGGCCTTCTTGACTCTGCTTTGCCTTACATGTTATTTTCAACTTGCTCTACTCTTTCTGATTTCGTTTGCAAATTTGTGTGTATGTAAGTGTATGCCACATTTATGCTTGTTGTATTATCAGCTTTCTTTTTACTTGAACAAAATACCCTATACTTAAAATTTAAGGGGATAAAAGTTAATTTCAGCTTACAGTTTCAGAGGAATTAGTCCAACATCTGCTGGATTCAAGGCAGAAACCTCATAATAGAGAAAATCTTGCTCAATTCATGGCATGTGGTGGAGTATTTGGAAAGACTTTTAGAGACATGTCATCCAAAGCCATGTCCCCAATGACTCTTCTCCATAAATAGGTCTACATCTCCTAACAGCACAATTAACTATCAATTTAGCATATTAATCCACTGATGCATATAGCCCACCCCCATGGGACATTTAGTCCCATCTCCTTAAGGCATACATAATCACCAAATAAATATAATAAGAAAGGAGATGAAGTAAGAAATTGGAAAAGGAACAGAGCAAGGATGGGCTTGTGGGAGAAAAGCCACCAAGAAATCAAATAGCCAGCTTATCTAGTAAGCTGTGCAAACTACACAGGTTCCAGGGAGAGAAAAGTCAAAGAGCACCTCCTGTGAGCCTATTGGTGCACAGGCTGAGAATCAAATTCCATCCCAGCTCTCCCATAAGCAACCAGCAGGTTGAGAGCACAGGCTGAGTTGATAGCAACTAAGGTACATAAAGCAACTAAATGCTTATGTTGTTTGGTTGATTTTGTAGGCCAGCGGTCTAAGCATCTTTTGGGAGGATGACCATATGCAACATAGCAAGCATGAGGGATTTCCTTCTGTCTTTTTAAAGTTCAATATTGTTCTCACTATTTTGCTTTGTTCTAATTAATTGTTTTGCTTTATTCAATATTCTGTTTTGATTGGTTTTATTCTGTTTTATTTTTGGTTTGATTCTGCTATACCTGAGGGAATGTACAACTATTGTGAGGATAATAAGATATGATAGCTATTGTCGTTTTCCTAATATCCTGGCTTGAAGTTCTGTACCAATTTTGCTGCCTTGTTTTGATTGACTTTATTCTGTTTTGTTTTGTTGGATTTTACTATCTTTAAAAAAAACATGGGCTTGTGTTCTTTAGGATTTAAAAGCAAGAATTTAATAAGTATAAACAAATATACTATAAAATATATTTCAATATTATTTAAAATTTTGCCACTTATTATCCTGATTTTTACTGAAGTTTGTGTAATACAGGACCTGGTAGTATATTGATTATGCATTGGATGCTAGACAAAGGGCATACTTATTGAAAATAAGATTCCCCTTGGAAATTAACCAGTGGAGATTCTAAATGACTTAATTCCAATGCAAATTCTCTACATGATGTGTGAAGATTATTTTAGTAGAATTTAGAAGATAGTTATACCCACACTGATTTACCCAAGGGCACCAACTTCAAGAGGTCCACAATGACAGTGCCTTAGAATGGGTCCCATTTCTTTAAACTTCACAATATTAATTCTAAAAATAAAAATGTGTTCATCTTAATGCATCATATATCTAAAGTATCTGTACTAAAGTACACAAGAGTTAAAAGTATGAAACAGTGAAAATATGCAATAAGGTGTGTACTTAAAATTTACAATTATGAATGATGAGCTTTAAATAAGAGATCAAAAGTGCCTTTTCAACACACATTTTTTTTTGTACAGGGAATTCAAACTCATGACTGTGTGCTTGCCAGGCAGGCACTGACGCTGCGGAGCTAAATCCCTGGCCCTTCCAACTCACATTTTAAAAGAATTATTCTTGCTATTCTAGGCCTCCTCTGGTTCTAAATTAATTTTGGAAATGTTTTCTGTAGTTCTGTGAGGCATTAATGGTATTTTAGTGGAAATTTCATTAAATCTGTACAACAAATTTGGAAGTATGGCCATTTTCACTATTGATTCTTCCTACTCAAGTAAAAGGGTTATCTTTCGGTTTTCTGATATCCTATTTGACAATCTTTTTCAGAGTACTGCAGTTTTCAGTGTAGATAAATTTTATGTCCTTTGTTAAATTGAATCCCAAGTATTTCATTTTATGGTATTGTGAAAGAGGTTGTTTACTTAATCTCTCTCTCAGTGATTTTATTATTTGTGTAGAGGAATGCTATTAATTTTTGAGTGTTGATTTTGCATACAGCTATCCAACTGAACTTGATTGTTAAATCTACAATTCTGCTGGTGGAGTTTTTGGGCTGTTCTTCATAAAGTATCATATCATCTACAAATAATGATAATTCTATTTCTTCCTTTCCTGTGTTTATTGCTTTTATTTCCTTTTCTTTTCTACTTGCTCTGGCTAATGTTTCTATAAGTATATTGAATATAAGTTGTGATAGTGGACATCTTTGTCTTGTTCTTCATTTTAGAGGGAAAGCTTTCAGTTTTTGTTCATTTAATATGGTGTTGGCTATTGGTTTGTCATAGATGGTTTTTTACCGGATTGTCATAAACACCATCTATTCTATATTTTTGTAGGGGAGTTATCATGAATGGGTGTTGGACTTGTCAAGTGTTTTTTCTGTGCATATTGAGATAATAATGTGATTATTGTCTTTGGTTCTATTGGTATTGTGTATTACATTTATTGATTTGGGTATGTTGAACCATCCCTGCATCTCTGGGATCAATCCTACATGGTTATTCTGTAAAATCTTCTTGATGATTTGTTACATTCTGTTTGCCAATAACTTACTGAGGAGTTTTGTATTTCTGTTCATTAGGGAGATTGGTTTGTGTTCTCTTTTTGGTTTGGCCCATCCCTGATTTGTGCATCAGAGGAATTTTTGCTTCCAGAAATGACTTTGGGGGTATTACTTCCATTTCAATTTCATTAAAGAGTTCCAGGAGTAATGGAATTATATCTTATCTAAATTTCTTGTCCAATTCAGCAATAAATTCTTCAAGACCTGGACTTTTCTTAGCTGGTAAGTTTTTATTTATTTTTTCAATTTCACGGACTCATTTTGGGTCATTAAAATTTTTATATCTTCTTGATTCATCTTTGATAATTCATGTTTAGCTTAAAATCTGTTCATTTCTTCAACATTTTCCATCTTATTAAAGTAGTTTCTCAAAGTAGTTATCAGTGAACTTTTGGATTTCCACAGGATCCATTGTGATTTTTCTCTTTTTGTTCCAAATTAAATTGAGTCTTTTCTTTTCCTTTTTGTATAAGGTTTGCTAAGGGTTTATCAATTTTATTTAATTTTACAAAGAAACAACTCTTCAATTCATTGATATTTTGTATGGTTTTCTTAATATCCACTGCATTAATTTCTGCTCTGATATTTATAGTTTCTTTCCTTGTATAACCTTAATGCTTGACTTGTTCTTTTTCCTCAAGTTCATGGTTCAACATCAGGTGGTTTGTTTGAGCTTATTCATAAGATTCCACTGCTATCAATTTCCATCGTAGGACTGCTTTTATTGCATCCCATAAGCCCAGTGTATGGAATCAACATCATCATTTAATTACAGATATTTTTGTTTTCTTTTTTGATTTCAACTGGCCCACTGGATGTTCAGTATTGTTTTAATTAATTTGCATGTGCTTATGGAAATTTTGTGGATTCTTTTGCCATTGATTTGCAATTTCTTTGCACTATGGCCAGATGCATGGAAGGATTTCAATTCTTTTTCATTTACTTAGTCATGTTCTAGACTTAGTGTGAGGTCTATTTTGGAGAATATCCCATGTACAGCTGAGATGAATGAGTATTCTGATGTTGGGTTTGAAGACTCCATAGACGTTTACTAAGTCTCTTTCTTCTTGGGTTTGGTTCAGTTTTGGTATTTTTCTGTGGATTTTTTGTCTGGTTGATTAATCTCTTTGCTACATGAAATATTAATGTCCCCCATTAAATTGTGTAGTGCTTATTTGATTTTTCATTTCCATTAATGTTTGTTTTATACAGTTGTGTACACCCCTAACTGGTACACATACACTTATGGTTATTCTCTTCTTGGCATTTTCCTTTAACAAGTATGTAGCGAACGTTATCTCTTTTGATGAGTCTTGAATTGAAGTTCATATTGCCTGGAAATAGAATAGCTCCTCCTGCTTTTATCTGGGTTGCCATCAAGTGGAGTATTGTTTTCCATCCTTTGACTTACAGTCTATGAATTTCTACTTTGGTTTATGTCTGGATGTGCTCCTAAAGCTCATGCAGTCATGGGGGTGGGATTTTCAGAGGCAGATGAAGTTAAAATTTGTGGTTGGTTCATTGTCTAGTCCTAGGACTGGGGCTGTGAGTGCTACAATCGCCGTCAGCTTGGTAGCCTAATTACAATATAAGAGAGGGAAAACACTTGTTTTCACACCTTTTACTCCTGCTGTTTTAATTTTTTAATTTTAAAAAGCAAAACAAAAGAAATGATACAGAATTTCAAAAAGGAAAAAGTGGGGAATTTAATTAATATATTGCATATTGCTATCTCAGAACTAGTTGTTCAGGTTACAAAATCTAGATGCATAAGTGATCAATCAAACAATGATAGCACAAACTGTCTTTTTTGATGAACTAACAAAGATTAGTAGTATAGTTATCTATCTAGTGTACATATATATTTACATAATGTATATATGTTTACCAACATACATATACTTTTTTCCTTTCTTCATTTTTTCCTTTCCCCTATCCCAGTAGTTCTGGCCTTTTGAGCACTTTTTTTCCCTTTTCATTATTATAATATCTGTATTATTTGGATCTTATTAATCTTTCAGATTTTTATTTTACCATTGTATTATACTAGGGAGACTATATGGTATTTATAAATGTGAGTTGGATTTATTTCACTTATAAGTATGGTTCAAAGTTGCTTCCATTTACCTATAAAAGCCTCAAGATTATCCTATTTTACAGATGAGTAATATTCCATTGTAAAAACACTACATTGTTTTTATCCGTCCCTTGGGTGATGGGCATTTTCATTGTTTCCAAGATTTAGCTATTTCAAATTATGCTGCTATAAACATGGGCACACATATATTGCTAGGACATGGCATTTTCATTTTTTCTGGGAAAATACCCTTACAGGGAATAGCTGTATTATATAGGACTTCGAATCCTAGATTTTTAAAGACTTTCTGCACTAATTTCCTCATTGGTTGCACCAGTCTACACTCTCACCAGCCATGGAAAAGTGTTACTTTTTCCTCACAGCCTAGCCAACACTTTGTATCAGTTGATTTCTTTGATTTTTTTGTTTTGTTTTGTTTTTTGTTTTGGTACAGAGGATCAAACTCAGAACCTAGCACTTGCCAGGTGAGCACTTATGCCACTGAACTAAATCCCTGGCCCAACCAGTTGATTTCTTGATAGCAGTCATTATTTCTGGAATGAAATAGAATCTCAATGTTGTCTTAATTTGCATTTCTCAAATGCAGTGATGTTGAGCATGTCTTCAAGTATTTATTTTCCATTTGTATTTCTTCATCTGAGAAATGCATCATTTCAGATGCCCATTTTTGGATTGGGTCTTTGAATTTAGGAGGCCTGATGTTTTTCAGTTCTTTTTTTTTTTTTATTGGTACCAGGGATTGAACTTGACCATGTGCTTGCAAGGCAGGCACTTATGCCTCTAAGTCCCCAGCCCCTCAGTTCTTTATGTTCTAGATATAAATTGTTTGCCTGAGTGATAGCTGGTTAAAATTCTTTCCAATACTCTGTGTTTCCTCTTCACTCTATTGGTAATTATTTTTAAAAGTACAAAAACATTTTAATAAGAAGAGACCCCAGTTGTTGATTTTGGGAAGTACTTCCCATGCAGTTTGTGTTTTGTTCATGAACCCTTTGCCTACCCCTATGTAATCAAGATTTCTATCTAATTTGTCTTCCAGTAGGTTTAGTGTTTCTGTTTTAATATTTAGATGTTTGATCCATTTTGACTTTAGTTTAGTGCGTGGTGATAAACATGAGTCTAGTTTCAGTGTTCAGCATGTGGAAAGCCAATTTTTCCACCACCATTTAATAAATAGGATATCTTTCTTCCAGTGAATGTTTATCCCCTTTAAGGTGGCTGAGTGTCTTTGTAGTTATGTTTGTATATTCTAATCTGTTTTGTTGCTCCTCAGCTCTGTTTTTTTGTAGTACCCTGCTGATTTTATCACTGTAGCTTTATACTATAACTTCAAGTCAGGAATTGTGATGCCTCCTGCCTTGTGTTTGTTTCCCAGTATTACCTTTCTTATTCTAGGTTTCTTTTATTTCTAAATGAATGTTAAGAATGTTTTCTCTAGATTTGTAAGGTATATTAGTGGTATATTGATGAGGATTGCATTAATTCTGTATAATAGTTTTGGGAGTATGGCCATTTTCACAACCAAGAGCAAGGGATATGTTTTCATTTTCTGACAACTTCTTTAATGCCCTTTTTTAGAATAGTATAGTTTTCAGTGTATAGGTCTTTTACAACCTTTGTTAGGTTTATTCCTAAGTATTTCATTCTTTTGGATGCTATTGTGAAAGATGTCATTTCCATAATTTCTCTCCTCAGTGAGTTTGTTGTTTGTGCACTAAAATGCTATTGATTTTTGAGTACTGACTTTGTATTTAGCTACATTGCTGAATTTGCTTATTAAGTCTAGTAGTCTTTTGTAGAGTTTTGGGATCTTCTATGTAGAGTAGCATGTCATCTGCAAATAGTAATAATTTAACTTCTTCCTTTCCTATCCTTATTCCTTATATTTCTCTCTCATCTAATTGCTCTGGCTAATATTTCCAGAACTGCATTGAATAGGAGTGGTGATAGTTGTCATTCTCTTGTTCCTGATTTTTGAGTAAAAAGTTTCAGGTTTTCTCCATTTAGTATAATGTTGGATGTTGGTTTGTCATAAATGATTTTACCACATTAAAGTGGTTATTATCAGTTCCAAGTTTCAGTAGGGCTTTTATCATGAACATGTGTTGGACTTTATCAAAAACTTTTTCTGCATCTATTGAGATGACTATGTGACTTTCGTTTTTGGCTCTGTTCATGTGATGTATTACATTTATTAATTTGAATATATTAAATCATCCCTGCATTCCTGGGATAAATTCCACTTGGTCATGATATACAATCTTCTTGATTTGCTATATTCTATTTGACAGTATTTTATTGAGAATTTTCGCATCAATATTCATTAATGAGATTTGGCCTATAGTTCTCCTTTTAGACTGGGTCTTTCTCTGGTTTTGCTATCAAAGTAATGCTTGCATCCAGGAATGATTTAGGAAGAATTGCTTCTCTTTCAATTTCATTGAAAGGTTTGAGGAATACTGGCAATAAATCTCTACATTGCATATAGAATTCAGTCCCAAATCCATCACGACCTTGGCTTTTCTTTGTTGCAAAATTTTTAATCACATTTTCAATTTTAGTAGCTGATGTTGGGTTATTCAAAATTGTTATATCTTCTTACTTCAGCTTTGATAATTCATACAATTCTAGAAATCTGTCCATTTCCTCTGTGTTTTCCACCCTATGTCAGTAAAGATTTTCAAAGTAGATATTCATGATCTTCTGAATTTCCTTGGGATCCATAGTAATTTCACCCTTCTCATTCCTTACTGCATGAATTTGAGTTTTTTCTTTCTTTTTCTTGATAAAGTTGCCTAGAGGCTTATTAATTTTATTTATTCTATCAAAGAGCCAGCTCTTTGATTCATTACCTTTTTGTATCATTTTCTTGGCCTCAATTGCAATAATTTCTGCTCTGATCTTTATAATTTCCATTCTTTTATGAATTTTGGATTTGATTTGCTCTCCTTTTTCTAGAAGCTTGAGGTGTAACATTAGGTTGTTTATTTGTGCTAGTTCTGTTTTTCTGATGTGACAATTTATTGCTATATATTTTTCTCTTAGACACTTTCATTGTGTCCCTCAGGTTTTGATATATTTTATCTGCATTTTTATTGAATTGTAGGTTTTTTTTTAAGTTCTTCTTTAATTTCAGCTGTAACCCATTAACCAATAGGTTGTTATTTAATTTTCACATATTGTGTAGGTTTATGTAAGTTTCTTTTGCCATTAATTTCCAATTTCATTGCATTATGGTCAGATAATATACATGTGATAATTTCAATCTCTTTGCATTTACTTAAGAATGTCCTTTGGGCTAATATATGGTCTAATTTAGAGAATGTCCCACATACAGCTGAGAAGAATGGGTATTCTGATGTGGTTGGGTGGAACACTCTGTATACATCTGCTAAGTCCATTTTCTCACAGGTTTGATTCAGTTGTGTTATGCCTTTGCTGACTTTTTGCGGCTTTGTTATTCCTTTGCTGCTTAGTTGATCTATCTCTTTGTGACAATGTGATATTAATGTCCCTGCTACAATTGTGTTATTGCATATTTGGTTTTTCATGTCTACTAGTATTTGCATTAATATTTTAGTCTTAAAGTCCATGCCACCACCGTGAGGTGAGTTGTAGCTTGCCAGCGCAGGCATGGGAAAAGTTTAGGACCTTCGATACTGGTGGCTGGGTGCCTGTCAAGCCCTTTAGGACACTGGTCTAAGCTCCAGATGTTCTACGGGCTTGAGTGGACCGGGCCAGTGACATTTATTCAACAAGGGGAGCCAGGCCCAATGAAAGGGGAGCCAGATACACACCAACTCCATGAAGTGAGTTGTAGCTCACCAGTGCAGGACCAAGAAAAGTTTGGGACCATCATCCCAGCAGCTGAGTGCCCACCCAGCCCCTAGGACACTGCACTATGCCCAGAGGTTTTGCGGGCTTGAGTACACCATGCCCAGTGACCTTCTTTTAATCAGGGGAACCAGGCCCACCACGCAAGGGGACCCAAAGTCACATGAGTCCCAGTAGCAGGGGGCACAGGAGGTGATTTCCAACACATCCAGGGAAAGCTTTGGAATATTGCTGGAAACACGGAAATATAGGAAAATGACAAAATGAAAGACCAAAATGCAATCTCAAACCTCCAGCCATTCCCAAGAAAACCTAGGAGCCATGTACATAGAAGAAAATACTACACATACACCTGAAATGCATGAAGTGATATCAACTGAAATAAAAAAGCAAGTACAGGAAGCTATGAGGGAATTCAAATCAAAAATAATCTCCCAGGTAAAAGAAGAAATGATAAAAGTAGTAAAAGAAATACTGAATGCATCCAACAAAGACACAGCTAAAAAATTAGAGGAACAAAGCAAAATGATAGAATCCCTGAATGAACAGTTTAAGAAACAAACAGAATACATGAAGCAGATTCAAAGAGATATACAGGAAATCAAAAATTCTATTGAAAGTTGCAAAAACCACCTCAACAAAAGTAAAGACAGAATCTCAGACCTCGAAGATTACAGCTAGTGAAGAGGAAGGGAAAGATCTTCTAAAAATAACAAAAAATCAGGAAATAACAATTCAACAGCTGCAAGATGTTGCAAAGAAAACCAACATAAGATTAATAAGGATAAATGAAAAAGAAGGGGACAACACAAATGATATCAAGAGGCTATTTACAGAAGTAATAGCTGAAGACTTCCCAAACATGAGTATGGAAACTGACATAGAGATTAGTGAAGCATATAGAACTCCAAATAGCCATAACCAAAACAAAACTACACCCAGACATATAATAATCACCATCCCAGAAATCCAACATAAGAACAGAATATTAAAAGCTATAATAGAGAAAAGATAGACCACCTATAAAGGAAAACCTATCAGAATCACAGCAGACTTCTCAACACAAACAGTGAAGTAAAGAAGAGCATGGAGTGAAGTGTTTCAGATCCTAAAGGAAAATGACTTCCAACCCAGACTGATGTACCCTACAAAACTGTCCTTCAAAATGAATGGAGAAATAAGATACTTCAATGACAAAAAACAACTGAAGAACTTCATGATCACCAAACCAACCCTACAAAGAATACTGAAAGACCTTCTAGATACACATAGGAAAAAAATGCTAAGCAAGACAGACAATTTAAAAGAATAGAAAATTAAGATACAACATCAAAAAGATAACATGTCAACAATAAACCAATATATGAAAGTTAAAACCATTAAAGTAAATGGCCTCAATTCACCAATTAAAAGAAACAGACTGGCAGAATGGATCAAGAAACAACATCCAACCTTGCTATCTACAAGAAACCTATCTAACCCAAAAGGAAAGTAATAGACTGAAAGTCAAAGGATAGAAAAGAATACTCCATGCAAAAGGAACTCAAAAAAAAGTGGGGTAGCTATTCTGTTTGCAGACCATGTGAACTTGAAACCAAGAATGGTCCAAAGAGATAAAGAAGGTTACTACATACTAGTTAGGGGAAAACTGCAAAATGAAGAGATAACAATCTTAAATATATATGCACCAAATTCCAGAGCACCCACCTGCACAATGTAAGTATTAACAAAAATGAAAAACTGAATAGGCAGTTATAACAGGAGACCTTAAAAGATCATTGACATAAGGGATTGATCAACTAGACTGCTGACCCATAGATCTATGGAGCAAGGATGGTGGTGAGACCAACAATCTGCTGCTGGCTTCTATGTCTGTAGAGCATGGAGGAGGGCTAAGGCCTATATTCATGTTGAACAGCTCTAGTTTGATGGAGCTGTTCTTGCTGTTTTTTCTGTTTTCCATCTCCATGAATTGTTGCCCCTTGCCACATGTCACTCTGCCTTGAATTCAGTTGAGTATGGATGAAAGCTCTACAAACTCTGAGAAAAATAAAACTTTCCTCCCTTAATTTTTGGTGAAGCTATTTTATCTCAGCATTGGGGAAAAGTAACTACAAATTCAGTAGTAAGAGTGGAGTCATTGCTGTGACCATGTGGTTCAAGACTCTTTGGGAATGACTCATGGGAAGAGATTGGAAATTTTAGAGATGTCATATGAAAAAGTAGAACTGAAATACCTTAGGCTATTCTGTTTGGGAGATTCTGGTCAGAACTCAGAAAATCAGAAAGCCAGTAAAGATCTGGTTTGGGAAGTTTCTGCTGGGAAAGACTGTATTGATTGTTGAAGTCCAGATGATGTAAGGTATGGCTTGGTAGAAAGTTTACTTGCATTACTTTTGTGTTCAAAGACTTTGCATGAGACTAAGATTAAGAATCATGGGCTAAATCTGACAGAAGAAATTTCAAGGCAATTTAATGTTGAGAAGGTGGCATGGCCACTGTTGGGGGCTTATAGCCAGGTCTATATTGAGAATTAGAAGTAATGATCCCAGCAGGATGTTTCAAAATGTTGTCAGTTTTGCCAGAAGAGATGATCCAGTAAACTGTGGATTGCAAAGATAGAGCAGAGGAGATATTGATTGCTGAGAAAGACTAGGAGAATAGAAAAGATGTCTTGAGGGCATCACAGCAGCAGTATAACCCCATTGTTCACAACCACAATATTGAAAATTTGAAAGACTGCTTTGAGAAGAAAGCCCCAAAGCACAAGGCTTCTGAAGAGTGGTTTTCTAGAGATTTTGTTCCTTTGAATTGGATTCAGAGTGCTTAGTAATCCAGGCACTTGACCCTTACAGTCAAGAGAGCAGGAAGACTAGCCACTGCTCCACTGGTAGCAGACTTTGACAGTATCCATTTGGTACTGGTTTAAGGTGCATATAGAGTGCAAGAGTTATGAGGTTAAGGTGGTTTCTACCCTGATTTCAGTTGGTCTGTGACCCAGACAGTGTGCCCCTGAAAGGACAGTGTGTGAATCTCTGAGTGTGAAGCCAAGGGTTCAGTGGAGATTCCAATTTTTTGAAGACACCAGGAATGTGAATCATCTGAGGAAATCTGCAAGGAGGGAGCAGTGAAGGCCTAAGAAAGAATTCATTATGGCTGAATGTACTGGAAGAACCATATTGGCTGCCCCACCCCAGCCCTTTGTAGTTCACAACTTGCCACTTGCATTAGATGCTGAACATGAAAGTACAGGATTTAATATTTGCCCTGCTAGATATTGTACTTGTTTGGTCTAGGTCCTTTGCGTTCCTCTTTTTGTAACTTTTGGATTGTTTATCTTATGCCACTTGAAGTTGGCAGTGTTTAACTTTCTTCTCATTTGTACAGGAGGTCATAGCTAAGAGTTTTCCTTAAATCTCAGAGGACACATGGGACTTGGGCTTTTCAGAAATGCTGGAATTATTAGGAATTTGGTATATCTTAGAAATGGATTAAATGCCTTTGCATAAAGGTATGTGCATGAGTCTGTGTGGTCGTGGGTGGCTGCCTTTTTTGGAGGTGGATGAATCTAGAGTTTGTGATTGGTTCATTGTCTAGTGCTCAAATTGGGGCTATAACTACTGTATCTGGCCTAGGTTTCATAACCTGAAAACATTTCTAACAAATTAAAGAGGCAGGATCTTGCAACAGACTAAAAAACCCAAAAAACAAGTACATCTAGAAAACAACTTGGGGTAGTATTCAGTTCTTAAGAGTTCTAAATGCTATCAATAAAGCCACTCACCATAGTCAACTTACAAGCATCAATCCAAGAATTAAACTAAAAAATATGAGAAGACACTTAAACAAGATGTAACCCTGGGTATTAATTTCTTCAAAGTCAAGCCTGAGTGCAATGGGGTGGGGAAATCTGAAAGTCACCCACTTGGCCTCTGTTACTTCACAACAACAAAGCAATTGAATGAGGGTCTAGAAAATTTCAAATGAGAAAGTTTTCTCAGATTACTGCAGAGATGCATTGAAAATCATGCTTAACAATTCTAGAAGAAATACTGATTAAAAAATAGTGGAATTTAATAAAATGATAGAAGCCATGAATGCTTGATATAGGAAAAATCCATAAGGCAGATTAAAACAGATATTCAGGAGAATAAAAATTCTATTGAAACTATCTGAAGCACAATAAGCCAATGTGAGGACAGAATCTGATATAGGAGACAGGTTTGTGGTTAATGATCATGAAAAAAAAAGATTTAAAAATTGCTGAGATATTGATTGCTGATTGATTAATTCAGCAGCTGCTAGATTATGCACAGAAATATAATTTAAGACTACTATTATGAGAGGTATGGTTTATCTAATTTCTTTCCCATTGAGTTTCATGTTTGTGTATAAGAATGCTATTGATTTTTGTGCTGATTTTGTATCCAGCTACACAATTGCAATTGGTTATCAAATTTACAAGTGTTTTGTTTGAATTTTGGGGATCTTCTATGTAGAGTTTCACATCATCTGAAATAATGATAACTTCACTTTTTCTTTCTCTCTCTCTCTCTCTCTCTCTTTTGCCTAACTGCTCTCAGTATTTATTTTTCTCTCTTGCCTAATGTTTCCAGAACTATATTGAATAGAAGTGGTGATAATGAATGTCTTTCTCTTATTCCTTATTTTAGAGTGAAATCTCTTAGTTTTTGTCCATTTAATATGATACTGGATTTTGTCACAGATGGCTTTTTATCAGATTGAGATAATGACCATCTATTTTGATTTGCTGTAGGATTTTTTTCTTTTTTGATCACTTTTGATTTGAAATTCACACTTAAACTGGAGACTTTCATAGGTAAATAGATACAACTTGAGACTGTACTCCTAAGTAAAAGAAAAAATCAGATTTACACATGTAAGCATTGTATTGCCTCCCAAGTATGAGAACCTCAAAGAGTAAATAAGATCCAAAATGTACAATAGATATTGTGAAATAAGAAGAAACTGTTAAAAATGAAAGAGATCTGGGATGCAAGAAAAGAGAAAAGAAGGAAAGGAAAAACAAAAAAGAATTTGTATATGTACAATATAGTTAAGATAGTTATACTATCAATTTCTCTTAGTTCATTAAAAGAAAGGTTCATGCTAATATTGTTTGGACATTTAAATGTATTCTGAGTAACTAATACAAGAATACACAATGTATTAACCATTGTTACTCTTCTATTGTCTTATTTTGAAATTTTGTTTTACTTTTGTCTCTTTAAAATAAATTGAAAAAGAAAGCAAATTACACACATGCAAATAAATTATAAATGGAAAATCTTCCTAGTAAAATACACAGGGAATGATGTCATTGAACATATAATATAGGGTTTAAGAACAGTAAGTGGGACCATTCTAAATTCAGAAATAATTTCTATTCTGTGGGATATCAGTGGTTTAACCTTTATAGATCTATACATGTAGAAACCAAGAAGTAGCTGAAAAGCAGAAAAAGTTTGAGAAAATAACATGAATTTGGCTGAGGCTTCTATATAAACTTTGAAGGTTCACTGAAACTATCTCCTGATTGGTGAGTTCCTTAGTGGATGAATGAATAAATGAATGTCAGTGGGAAGTCAGAAAATGACATACTGAATATGAGTACTCCAGAGATAAAGATACTTGCGTGGGTTAATTTTTCATCCTGAATAATGCCTTAGTTTTTAGACAGGGCAGACACTGTAACACTGCAATTTCATTAAGTCAATGGGGATGAAATAGAAATCATTTTTAACTTGAGTTTCCTGTGCATAGTACATCTAACAGCAAAAAATGGAGCTTAGAGAGTGGTTGATTGCTACTTCCAGTTGGTTCTCATCAATACCTTCTAATATAGGGCACCTGGTAAGCATCTCTATATGTCTTGAAAGCACAGGAATTATTGTTGAAAGCTTAGAAGTTCAGCAGCTCTCTAAGCTTTTACCTAAAACATTTAGCTATAACTAAAACATTTGTCTTATCTAAAACATTTGGCATCTCTGAACTCGGTGGAGTGGGAAGAGAAGATTTTGTTGTGATGAAAATTTGGATGTGGGCCTTTTTTCCTTACTTGAGAGCTGTGAGATCTCAATTAGGATTCACTGAGTTAGGGTTCCTACACTTAGAGAATCCATCATTGTGCAACCCCAGCACAGGGCATTGCTTACAACTATGATTTCTATTCCAAACTAAAGAAAGTTCAATGAGTAATGTTGCATACGACTATGAAAATCAACAGATTCACTTTCCTTCATGAAAATATCTTGCCAAGCAATTATGTTCAGAATTATTTATGAAAAGAATGTTGATCAATAGTCTACACCTTTTGGATCCTTTTCCTCTCTGAACTGTTTTTGCTATGTGAGGAACTCTTATTCACCCTCTGCTTCTTTAGAGTTTTACAAATATTGTGAAAGGATGAAGTAGATCAAAAGTCTCATAGTTTGTTACAGATGCTATGCCTCTAAGCAGTACAGATCCAGCTACTTGCCTCTCCATCATCCTTATTACATGATCAATATGGGCAGAGAGATCAGCCTCAAAGTATTAAGCACATGTGGGTTTGATGCCATGTACATTCATATGTTAATGTGTTTCTCTGATCCAGCTTACTCTACATTCATAATCAGTAGTCTTTATCCTAAGTTTCAATTTTAAAAGGCATCTCTTCAGGGAGAAACAATCATTTTCTTTCTAATTTTCCATCCCGTTTTCTTAGATATGAAAATCGAGGGTATCAGTCAGTCCTTGCCAGCATTAAGGCAAACAGTTGAAAAATAAAGAAGAAAGAGAGAAAATTCTTCAGCTGAGGAGCTCTGGGATGATCCATTGTTCTTTGTGGAACAAAATGCCTCATATCCAAAGGCTCATGGTTTTTATTGTTATCAGTCAGGGGTGTGTGTGAGGTTCACAGTAGAGTGATAGGAAAAAGAAACTTTGTAGGAATCGGCTGTAATGAGAAACAGCAATTTTGTATTAAAGGCAAAGTACAATTAGCAATGTAAGGAAGTTTGATATATGCAAGGCTGGCACATTTACTGCCAGGAAGGTATAATACTTTTTGAGTCCCATGGTTAGCTCTGGAACCTCACAGGGTCCAGTTTGAATCTCTAGTTCAGCCATTAACATTGATGCTATTCTCATTCACATGTTACTGCTTTTCTATTAATGAAACAATCAGTGTGTTGGAGAGGTCAGAGACAGATTGAGGCAAGGGTTTCAGGTCTCAGGAGTGTCACAGTGGTCTCTTACACTTAGATACCATAAACCATATCATTTAGGTTGCTTCAATGTTTGCTTGTGGCATCAATCTTGGATTATGCTTTTATACTATGTTATAATTTTTAACAACTTGGAAAAGCATTGCATTCAATTTTACAGGAGCAGAGCTTTGAAAGAATGTGTCATTTTTTAAGGCAGTATTTTAAGAAGAGGGGTTGTTGCAGGAAAATTGAATCAAAAATAGCCTGGAGCTTAGGAGAAGAAGGGAAACTTTATTGATGTTAGCAGGCCCCAGAGGAGTAATGTACAGTCTGAAGTGGGGATTATAGAGAGCTTATCTTATTCATAGAGTGGCAAACAGAAGTTACAAGAATGAGATAAGCCTTTTGAAGGTTAAGGTACAATGAGTATCTTGTGCAGTGAGCATAGTTGTATGTAGCAAAGTTGTTTTAGTACATTCACAGAAGTTTCAATTTGATGGCAAATCATTTGATTTAGTTTAGTTCTATGGCAGAGTACAGAATGAAAGCAACTTTATTTAACAAAATAGTTGCATCCAGGTTAGTATTTCCACTTCAATGATACATACCCTTACCAACAAAGTCACAAACCCAATAAACAAGGAAATGCATTACAACAAAATATTTTTCAAGATTTTACATCTTGATATCTTTAATATTATTCATTGGGTCATGAACAACTGAATGTGTATGATGAAGTTATGTCTGTCTGACACTTGTTCCCTAGCTATGTGCATTTAAACATTGTGAATCTGATTTCCTACCTCATTACACTGAAAAAAACCCACATTTTAAAAATCAATTCATTGGTTGGTGGGCATTTGGGTTGTTTCCAAGATTTATCTATTACAAACTATGCTGCTATAAAAATGGATGTACATATATTGCTGTGGTAGGATGTTTTTGATTCTTCTGGGAAGATAATAAAAAAGGAAATAGTGTCAATATGAACAAAATGTATACTAGATATTGTGAAATTGGAAGTATTTGTTCAAAAGGAAAAGGAAACTAAAGAAGATGGAGGGAGAAAGGAAGAATGCATAAGAAAAAGTGAGAAAAGAAGGGTAAAATGGAAACAAAGCTTTATAAATAAGGAAGAATGGTTGAAGGGAGAAGAGGAGAAAGAAAAAAGAGAAATCAAGCTATATCTTGAGATCAGAGGAGCTGGGAAGACAGTGGATCAATAAATAGTAAGGTAAAGAGCTTCTCTGAGAGAATCAGCTCAGATGCTAGAATTTAACATCATGGAGAAGAACAGTTGAAAGAAGAGGGATTGTCATGACTCAGGAAGAAACTAAGGCAGGGAAAGGAAAAAAAAAAGAAAATAAAAACATGGACAGAAGGCTATAGCCAGACATGCTCTCACCAGAGCCGGTCTAATGGTGTGCGAGGTGATGCTGGAGTCTGAGGATGCATAGTCGTGTTGAAGTCGGGGGTTTGCGAGACTGAGACGTCAGCGGAGGGACATGTCACAACAGAGAACAGAGCCAGCATGGGGATCTGCACTGGCCCGCAGTGAGTGCGCAGAATTTAGTGTCCTCCTATGGGAGAGGGTGTTTGGCTGGGTCACATTTTGGAATTGGGCAGGACGGGCCTGAACCCGGAACTGTAACAGTTTCAGTTGGCCACTCCTGGTGCAGAGAAGATTGGTGGTAATTGCATGAACTGGGTCCCGCCCCTATGTGAGATCCAATAGCCAGGGACAAAGTTTCCCCTGAAGCTGTCCCAAACTGGTTCCATCCGTGCTGCACACAAACGTGAAGACCCCCAGTGGTTGACCAGCTCAGAGGGGCATAGCCAGCCTGCACTGTCCCTGCTTGTACCTCAGTGGTCTACGCAGACTGGAGAGGGCAGCAATCCCTAGTCGGCATGCTTCAGAGTAATTGTAGCCAATGCAGCAAATGCCAGGGACCCCCCACTATCCACTTGTCTGGAAGAAACCAGAAACATTACAAGAGAAAGAAACAAAAAGAAGTTCCTAGCCTCCAACGCAAACAATATTGGTCTAAGTGAGGTAAACACAGAAGAGATTGAATGCAGCACACCTGCAATATCGGAAGCAGCATCATCTTACACAAAGAAATATCTTCATGACATTATAGAAGAACTCATAAGAGAAATATTAATACAAGTAAAGCAAGATATAAGAACATTAATAAAAGAAATGCTAAGCACTTCTCAAGAAGACACAAATGGAAGAATGGAGGAACATAGAAAAAGAAGGGAAACCCTCTATGAAGAATATTAAAAAATTCTAGAATACATAAAACAGATTCAAAGAGATTACCAGGAAATTAAAAACTCCATTGAAGGTTGGCAAAATTGCTTGAAAGAAACTAAAGATAGACTATAAAAACTTGAAGACAGTTTTGCAACACATGATTATGAAAGGAAAGATCTCTTAAAAATAACAAGGAACCAGGAAATAACAATACAAAGGCTAGAAGATGACAAGAGGATCTATAACTTAAGAATAAAAAATCTGAGAGAAGAAGCAGGGGTAAACACAAATGAAATATAGAAATAATTAAGGAAAACTTCCCAAGCATAGGAAAAGTAAAAGGTATTCAGATATATGAGGCATAGAAAACTCCAGCCAGCTACAACCCAGACATATAATAATCAAGATCCCAGAAATTCAACACTAGAACAGAATATTGAAGACTGTCAGAGAGTGGGCGGAGAGCAGGACCCAGAACCCAAAGCAGGGCCATGACCGTGAGCTGCAGTGGCATCCCAGCACATGGGGTGGACTTGGAACTCTGCTCCCTGGCTGGAGACCACACCATACATCTGGAGCCAGGCTGAGATGGGGGAGAGCAACTGGATGCCCTAGCTGGGCCACACCCAGTGATCTCTGGGTGGAGAACAGGGCCCAGAACCCAACCCAGGGCTGTGACCACACAATGAAGCTGTATCCCAGTGCATGGGCCGGACTCAGAATGCTACTCCCAGGCAGTAAGACCACTCCATACATCTTGGACCAGCCTGAGATGGGGGAGAGTGACTGGCGGCCCTAGGTAGGCCATGCCCAATGAACTTCTGGCAGTGAGTGGGGTCCAGAATCCAACCCAGGTCCATGACCACACATTGAGGTGCATCACAGTGCACAAGGTGGACTCCAAAATCTACTCTGGGGCTGTAAGACCACACCATGCATCTGGGGCTAGCCTAGTAGGATTGAAGGACCAAACACTAATTCAAAAGGGAAAAATGTCAAAACAAAAATGCAAAATGCAATCTCAAACATCTAGTCCATCAGGAGCAAGTACAGGAGACACTGAAACAGAGGACTCCAAAAGTAACACATCAGAATCTCTGAAAAGATAACAAGTGAAATAAAAAAAACAAACTCCATGAGTCTATAGAGGAAATCAAATTAGAAGTACTCTCCCATGGTAAGATAGAAGTAACAACCTTAGTAAAGGAGTTGTTGAATGCAATTAAAGAAGAAACAGAGAAAACAGTAGAGAAGGATGGGAAACTGATTGAAACCTTGAATGAACAATATAGAAAACAAGCAGAACTCATGAAACAAACTCAAACAGATATACAAGAAACATAAATTTCTACTGAAAGCATTCAAAACAACCTAAAGTAAGCTGAGGATAAGATTTAGGATCTTGAGGACAAGATTGCAATTAGTGATCAGGAAAGGACAGAACTTTTAAAAATAACAAAGCAGCATGAAATGTCAATCCAGAAGCTTCATGATAATGCCAAGAGCAACAATTTAAGATTAATGGGCATTAGTGAAAATGCAGGAGTCAGTGCAAATGATACATGTAAAATATTCACAGAAGTAATAGCCGAAAATTTCCCAAACATGAGGAAAGAATCTGACATGCAGATAAGTGAGGCATATAGAATGCCAAATGGTCACAATCAACATAAATCCACACCCAGACACATAATTATTAAGATCTCAGAAATACAGAATAAAAACAGAATACTAAAAGCTATTAGAGAAAAGACACAACTCACCTATCAAGGAAAGCCCATTAGGTTCACAGCAGACTTTTCAGCACAAACCCTCAAGGCAAGATGAGCTTGGAGTGAGGTGTTTTAAGCCCTGAAAGAAAACAACTTTCAACCCAGACTGATGTACCCAACCAAACTTTCATTCAAATTAAATGGAGAAACAAGAAACTTCCACAATAAAGAACAACTGAAGAAATTCACGTCCATCAAACCAACCCTAGAAAGAGTATTGGAATACATACTAGACAGAGATAAAAACAACCACAATCCCCAGAACAACAACAGAAAGAAACCACCAGGTAGGACAACCAATTAAACAAGGGTTATATAAAGCAGGATGCAAACAACTGGAAAATGGTAAAGTCAAGCCAGTACATATCAGTGATATCCATAAATGTAAATGGCCTCAATTCACCTATCGAAAGAAATATACTAACAGAATGGATCAAGAAACAGGATCCCATAATGTGCTGTATACAAGAAGCACATCTGACACAAAAGGAAACTCATACATTAAAAGTCAAAGGATGGAAAATAGTATTCCAAGCAATAAGAACCCAGAAAAAAGCAAAGGTAACTATTCTATTTTCAGACAATGAAAATTTTAAACCTAAAATGATTAAAAGAGATGAGGAAGGTCACTACATAATTGTTAGTGGTAAAATTCAAGAGGAAGAACTAACAAGTATAAATATATATGCACCAAACACAAGAGCACCCAACTATATAAGACAGATACTAATGGACATGAAAAACCAAATACACGAGAAACAATTAAAACAGGGGAATTAACACCCCATTGTCACAAAGAGATAGATCAGCTAGACAAAAAGTCAGCAAAGAAACAATAGAACAGAATCATACCTGTGAGCAATTGGACTTAGTAGAAGTTTACAGAGTGTATCACTCAACCACATCAGAATACACATTCTTCTCAGCTGTGCAAGGGACATTCTCCAAAATAGACGATATATTACCCCATAAAACATTCTTAAGTAAATGCATAGGTATTGAAATTATCCCATGTGTAATATTTGACCACAGTGCACTGAAATTGGAAATTAATGGCAAAAGAAATTGAAAAACCTGCATAAACACATGGAAATTAAATACCAACCTTTTGAACAACCACTGGACTATAAATAAAATTAAAGAAGAAATAAAGCAATACCTACAATTCAATTAAAATATGGAAACTACATACTGTAATCCATGGGATGCAATAAAAGCAGTCTTAAGAAGGAAATATATAGAAATAAATTGTCATATCAAGAAAATGGAACAAGCACAAATAAACAACCTAATGCTCCATCTCAAGCTTCTATAAGAAGAAGAGCAAACTAAACCCAAAGCTCATAGAAGAGAGGAAATTGTAATAATTAGAGCAGAAATCAATGCAATTGAAACTAAAAAAGCAATACAAAGAATAAATGAATCAAAAAGATGTTTTTTTGAGAGAGAATTAACAAAGTTGACAAACCCTAACTAACCATATCAAGAGAAAGAAAGCAAAAACCCAAATTCATGCAATAAGGACTGAAAAGGGGGAAATTACTACAGATACCATGGAAATTGAAAAGATCATGAATACCTACTTTGAAAATCTTTACTCACATAGAGTGGAAAACACAAAGGAAATGGAAGGATTCCGAGAAACATGAACTACCACAGCTCAACCAAGAAAATATAGCAATTTTGAACAACCCAATATCAGATATTGAAATTGAAAATGTACTTAAAAAGTTACCAACAAACAAAAGCCCAGGTCCTGTTCGATTTACAGCTGAATTCTATAATAAATTTAGATAAGATATGATGCCAATAAATCTTAAATTCCTCAGTGAAATTGAGAAGAAAGCAATCCTCCCTAAATTATTCCTGGAGGCAAGTGTTACTCTCATACAAAACCAGAGAAAGACCTAATCAAAAAGGAGAACTATAGGCCAATCTCACTAATGAACATTGATACAAAGATTCTCCATAAAATGCTGGCAAATGGAATGCAGCAAATCATCAAGAAGATTATACATCATGACCAAGTGGACTTCATTCCAGGAATGCAAGGATGGCTTAACATATGCAAATCAATAAATGTGAAACACCACATCAACAAAGCCAAAAACAAAAACCACATGGTCTTCTCAATAGATGCAGAAAAAAGCTTTCAATAAAGCCCAACATCTGTTCATGACAAAAAGCCCTTCAGAAACTCAGAATACACGGTGTCTATCTCAATGTTATAAAGGCCATCTATGACAAACCAACAGCCAACAGTATAGTAAACTGTTAAAAACTGAAAGCTTTCACTTTAGAATCAGGAATGAGACAAGGATGTCCACTATCACTACTTTTTTTTTAATATAGTTCTGGAAACACTAGCGAGAGCAACCAAATAAGAGAGAAAAATAAAAGGAATAGAGATAAGAAATGAAGAAGTTAAATTATCACTATTTGCAGATGACATGGTATATAGGAGACACAAAAAACTCAATTAAAAGATTACTAGAGGTAATAAAGAAGTTCAGTATATCTGGATACAAAGTCAATGCTCAAAAATCAATAGCATTCCTGTATTCAAACAAAAAACTCACCAAGAGAGAAATTATGGAAATATCGCCCTTTACAATAACATCTAAAAAAATGAAATACTTAGGAATCACCCTAAATAAAAATGTAAAAGACCTATATTCTGAAAATT
Organism: Hydrochoerus hydrochaeris; assembly: GCA_004027455.1. NCBI lineage: Eukaryota > Metazoa > Chordata > Mammalia > Rodentia > Hydrochaeridae > Hydrochoerus > Hydrochoerus hydrochaeris. Next base: position 264,515 of record PVLA01002113.1, on the reverse strand, counting down.
ATACTACACTAAAAAAGGCGACTGAAGTGGATATTAGAAAATGGAAGGATATTCCTTGCTCTTGGCTAGGAAGAACCAACATGGTGAAAATGGCCATAATCTCAAAACTATTACACAGATTTAACGCAATCCCAATCAAAATACCATTGACATACCTCATAGATCAAGGAAATCACTCCTAAAATTCATTTGGAAACAGAAGAAACCTAGAATAGCAAAGGCAATTCTGAGCAACAAAGGCAAGGCAGGAGGCATCTCAATTCCTGACTTGAAACAGTACTATAAAATCACAGTGATAAAGTCAGCATGGTACTTGCAAAGAAATAGACCTGAGGATCAATACAACAGATTAGAAGATGCAAGCACAAATACAGAGACAGTCAGCCACCTGATATTTGACAAAGGGGCTAAACATTATCACTGGAAGAAGGATGGCCTAATTAATACATGGTGTTGGAAAAATTGGCTCGCCACATGCTGAAGACTGAAACTAGATCCATGCCTATCACCATGCATAAAACTAAAGTTGAAATGGATCAAAGACCTAAATATCAAAACAGAAACACTGTATCTATTGGAAGACAAGGTAGGTAGAAGTCTTGGAGACATAGGGGTAGGTGAGGAATTCATGAACAAAACGCAAACTGCATGGGAAACACTTGAAAGAATCAATGATTGGGATTTCATATTATTGACAAGTTTCTGCACTTCAAAAGAAATCATCAATAGAATGAAAAGAAAATCCACAGAGTGGGAATGAATTTTATTCATCAACTCCTCTGACAAAGGACTTATATCCAGAACATATAAAGAACTGAATGGCATCAAGCCTGCCAAATTCAAAGACCCTCTCCAAAAATGGGCATCTGAGATGAACACACAGTTCTCAGAGGAATATATACAAAAGGCAAATAAATACATGAAGAAATGTTCACCATCACTGGTCATTTGAGAAATGCAAATTAAAACAACACTGAGATTTCACCTCACTCTGGAAAAAATAGCTGCCATCAAGAAATTAACTGTTAACAAATGTTGGCGAGGCTGCAGGGGAAAAGGAACACTGCTCCACTGTTGGTGGGAGTGTAGACTGGTGCAACTACTATGGAAATCCATATGGAGAATTCTCAGAAGACTAGGATTGGAAGCTCCATTCAATCCAGCTATCCCCCTCCTGGATATTTTCCCAGAAGAACTGAAAAGGTCATATCACAGTGATATATCTGCCCCCAAGTTCATAGCAGCACAATTTGTAATAGCTAAATCTTGGAAACAACCAAGATGCCCATCAACTGGACAGTGGATGAGAAAGATGTGGTATTTTTATACAGTGGAATATTACTCAGCTATAAAAAAGGATGATCTTGAGGCTTTCATAGGTAAATGGAGACAACTTGAGACTATCCTCATTAGTGAAATAAATAAGAATCATATTTATAAATATCACATTGTCTCTAGTGTAAAAAGTAATAAGAACTATAAGAGTAACAAAACCCCAAATGTGTAATTGCTACTGTAACAAATAGGAAAAGAAAGTACTTTAAAGGATATAACTGCATGTATGTTTGAGTGTGTAAAATAGATGACCATATATATTGCTGAATCTTTGTTGGATCATTGAGCAGAACTGTTTGCAGTCTCACTGTCTGAATGCCTACTATGTATCCTTTAATTTTGTGAACAACTATGTCCAAGATGACAATAGGTAATTTACCAACTAGTGATTTCTTAGGGCTTTTTTCCCCTTGCTTTTCCTTTATTTCTTTGGAATTCTGTATTGTTGCTACCCTTTTTTTCTGTTTTGTTTCTTTTTTCTCTTTAAATAAAAAAATTTTTTTAAAAAGTCATAAAAATGAAACATCACCTAAAAGGAAAACCCATCAGAATCACAACAGACTTCTCAACAGAAACCATCAAATCAAGAAGAGCACAGAGCAAAGTATTTCAAGCCCTGAAAAAATATCTTCCAACCCATATTGATGTACCGTGAAAAACTATCACTCAAAATTAATGGAGAAATAAGATGCTTCCATGACAAAGAGGACCTGTGGGGTTCATGACCACCAATCCAACCATACAGAAACTACTGAAGAACCTCCAGAGAGAGAGAGAAAAACAAAACAAAACATGGTTTCAGGAACAGTGGCAGAGAGGCCTCAATGAATGGGGCAGATGGTGGAATGAAGGAGAAAATTAGACAACCAACAGCAGAAAAATAGCATAGCAGAGATGAGGTAGAGAAGGTTGACTATAATTTCTAACACAGATGGCCTTAATACACTAACAAAAAGAAACAAAGACAGAATAGATGAGGAGATAGGGTCCATTGAGATGCTCTGTATAGGAAATATAATTAACCTGAAAGAGGGTGTATTGACTGAAAGCCAAAGATGAGAAAATAATGCTCTATGTGACAAGAAACCAGAGAGAAACAGGGATAGCTTGTCCAGCAGCTGCAAATAGGTTGGAAAGACATGACAGTTTTGTGCAGTGCAGAACTACTCAGCTTTAAGAAAGGAAAACCTAGAGGCTTTTGTAGGTAAAGGAATACAACTTAAGATCAAGCTCAGGGGTAAAAAGGTTCAGAACCACTTAGATAAATAGCAGGTTGCCTTCCTAATCTAAAAACTAAAGGAGTTAGTGGATCCAAAATGTGTAATGCACCCTGTGAAAGTTAAAGAGGAGGAATTGTCTAAAAAGAGAAGGCAGAGGACATTGTTAATATTGTATCATGATTTAAAACCCACATTGTTCTCATTGCTCTGTTTAGTTTGATTATATTCTGTTCCTGTCTGTCTACTTGTACTAGATTTGAGGGTAAAGGCAGCTATTACAAAAACAGTGGGATATACTATGGTATCTATCCTTAATTTCCTATTAACTTAACCTGAAGCCCTGTATTACTTACACTGTCTTATGACTGATTTTTTTGAATCTGGTTTGTTAGATCATTGCTTTGTCTTGACTGATTTTATTCAAGTCTGTTATATTTGATAGTATCAAGTCTGAGAGTATAGGCAATTACTCTGAAGATGATAAGACTCACTAGGATACCCATTCTGGTTTGACTATTACCAACTTTTGAAGTCCTATAATGTCTCTAATGCTTTGTTTTTATTATATTGCTCTGTACTGCCATGTTCAATTTTACTATGCCTGATGATGTAGGTAATTCTTTTGAAGATAAAAAGAGACATCATAGTAACCATTGTAGATTACCTTGTATTGTGGTTGTAATCATGCACTATGTACATCTTTTGTTTTGAATGACCCCATTTTGTTTTTACTCATTTGGTTTTATTCTTTTCAAAATTAAAAAATATATATATTTTGAAAGGTATAAATTTCTTATGAAGAATGCCATCATTTTGTATATGTAAATTGTACCAATGAAGTTAGAGAAAAATGAAAGAACACCTAGAGAGCTACCTGGGACCTTCATTTATGTGAAGACAGATTCATTTATGAGCCTCCTTTCATCATACACTAAATTCCCTAGTGACTTGATAATAGACTTGACATACACTGAAATTATGAGAAATAAAGTTGCTATTTATAATACAGAAATATATATATATATATATATATATATATATATATATATATATATATATTCAAGGTCCTGCCTTCAGTAACCCATCTCTTAAGACAAGGCCACACAACTTAATAGCATGTTCAGTTGTATACTCATCAATGGATTAATCCATTGACAGAATGGTACTCCATAATTCAATCAACTTCCAGAAGCCTCACCTTGGAATACATGTGATTTGCAGTCATTTTAGCTCTAAACTGTAACAGATTCCCTAAATGACTTAACATGGCTGCATGTAGAGCTGAAGATTGGATCCAGAATCTCACAAAATGAAAATTAATCTTTATTTTGTCATAAACTGTGTAGGCCCAATTTAAGAGTTATGGTATTTGAACAAAAATCATCTTTATGTCTCAGACTGCATCAGGAGAAAATGTAAATCATACTTTTGATGACTAACAGGTTAAAGGAGTTAATAGGAGTTTGTTATTTTGTTTTTTATCTTTTTTTATTTGTTTTTGTCTCCAAACAAAGCTATTTGTAGGTCTAAGGGCTCAAGTCTTCTCATTGAGCATTCATGTCCTTCATGGAGGGGTGTCTCTTCTATCTGTCCAGTGCGATATTGGATCTCTAGATTGTGGGTAGAGTTAAGTAGGGTCTTGGAAAACTGTTAGCTAACTGACTCCAAATCAACACGAATAAGAAGTTTTAGAATTCAAAGATATCAGTAGGTGTATCAGGGTACATATGTGAAGTGAGAGATAACAGGAGAAGCATTAATTTGTAGAAGATGTGATATTGTCTCAGTCTCTTGTATAGCTGGACAGCCATAGTCAGTTTAAGGCATTTACCCTTATTTTTTATTTAAAATGTGAACACAGTAAAAGAGATAATATTTGGAAAGGAGAATTTATTTATATTTTAGTCACTTTTTTCCATTTTCTATGAAAGACAACCACTGATAATAAAATCCTCAGGTCCCTGATTTCTTGGAATTGTAATTTTTCTCCCTCTCCCTTTTGCTCTTTTTCTTTTATCCTTCTCCAAATTCACTTCCTCTGCTTATCCCTCTTCTACTGCTCTCCTTTAATTTTAAGAGAGGATCTTAGTATGAAGATGATGCCAGCTTTCCAGTAATGAATGATCATTATCATTCTGCTTCATTCTCCAGAGTGGTGCCTCGCAGGATTACAATCTATTGGGATTAATATAAGTAAGTTGTTTATAGAGTTTTGGTTGCCAAGCATGCTAGAACAAATTTTTTATCCCAGTACTGTGAGAATCAGAAGGGTCAAAAATGTGAACATTGCCAGGAGAATTTAGTGTCCTATGAAGACAGTGTTCAAAATATAAATTAAAAAAATCTGGTTATGTACTTCAATATGAAGTCACTAGGTTCAATTTTACAATCTTACTAGAAAAAATTAACAGAGATTTGTGCTTATGCGGGAACCCTATACTTATGAAATCTCCACTTAGTAGAATCATTGCTGAGAAAAAATATAAGGGAAGCCTACCTAAATGTGCAGTAGTTATAACTGTTTTAGGATTTAAAATCAACCTGTGCACTTTATTTATGTGGTCTTCATCATAGAAAAACTGAGTTTGGTACTCTGGTTTTTAGATAAGCATACAATTAAGATTATGGTAAAAATAAATAAAATGAATATTTTTATTGCAGATTGTTATTACAATATGTATATAAACATATGATGAAGGAAAATGTTTAAACTTTTTAGAAAGCAAACAGGTATCCTCAGTAGTTAGAATACAAAAGGAGAAAAAAGTGATTTTATGGTCCCAGAAATAGGACAGCTGTGGAAAGAAGTAGAAACCCTAAAATCTTATTCAGAAGAACTTTTCAAGTTCACCAGATTTATAATTAGCCCAGAAATCATGAGCAGACTGGGTACAGGAGAGCTATGAAGTCACTTGGAAGCTTTTGTCTATGGACTTGAGCTCTGTGCGGTGGCTTTAGGATGTGGAGAATGAGAACAAGACAGGATTAGTAGAACTCTAGAAATTAGGAAACAGCAAGGAGTTAGGAAGGCAATTTTTGTCACAGAGAAATCTAAATATAATTTGAGTGTTTTTCTTTATTTTAAAACATGCTGCTAATCCTGTGAGAGCACCACAAATATATAGAAAGCTGCTACCACGGGGAAAGACTAACTTGTACTGAAAGATCCTTCTTTCTTTGAGTCACTTAAATACAGTGTGCTGTGATAACAAGCATTGGGTATCCTAGGTTATACGATGCTGAGACATATTTTCTTCAGTTTTAAATCCTCACTGCAGCTTTTGTTTCATTTGGGTGAAACGTATTGTTCTATGTTAATGTTTGAAATAAAATTTGCTTGCATGTTTAACCTTTTCCTTCCTTCCTCCTTCTCTTTTTCCTTCCTGTTTTTAAGATATATCACACTTCAGCCATATTTACATGTTGGTTATATATGTCTAATCATCTGGTTCATGGGTCATGAAGTCCTAAGACTGCACTCCTCAAAGGAAGATGCTTGAAATTTTGGGAAGAAGCTGAAGTCTTCAGCAGTTTGAATGCCAAATTCAATCCATTCACAAGAAAGGTCAACTCTATATACAAAATTCTGAAGCTATTGTTGTATTTAGATGTTCTAACCTACTGTCTTAGGTAGGCATGGGTGAATTTTCTTGTGTACCTAAGTTCCATTTTCCACATTTCATTAGTTGGGAATTTCTCAGAAATCTGACTTCCATTTTGAATCAATGACCTATTTAAACTAAAACAAAACATCCTCAGGTTCTCTTGATAAGTCTTTGGTGAAGGTAGAAATATCATTAGTGCTTAAGCATCACACAAGCATAACAGTATGAGAGGTGATGAATTCTGCTGGAAATGTCTCTACAGTCATTCTTCATTTAATGACTGAGTTCTGTTCCTTGAACCGAGGTTGCTAAATGAATTTGCTTCTAAGTGAGGAGTTGTACATAACAATATTCAGATCAAAGAAGTGGCAAAATAAACTTCAACTTGATAACTTTGATTTTATTTACTTAACTCTTACATGCAGTATTTTAATGTATAGCAGAATGTAAAACTGCACAGTACAACCAGTAAAAATTATAATACTGTAGAAACAAGATGTAGCATACATAAAGAATAAACCCTGAGCCTCTATAAACATGAGGTTCAGAGATGTCTAAACAAGAAAAAAGTTGTCTTAAGTCTCTGTGGCAGAGCATAATTTTAAAGAGTTCTTAAGTCAGATTGCTAAATTTATTTGTATTCTGAAGACATGGGCAGGTGGTTCACAGGTTTTTAAAGTAAAGACATGAGCCACCTACAGAGTTTGTGCCTTTTATTTCAACTGCTTCTGCAGAATGCAATTTTGGATAGTTTTTACCATTTATAGTGATGGCACATTAATATTCAGCTACTTACTTTTAATTTCCCAGGTACCAATCTTTAAATGATTTCCTATATTTTTATTTTTCAAAGTGAGTGGAGTGTTTTAAATGATAACATTCTGAGTATAGAAGCAAATATTCAGAGAACTTTATTTTTTGGTGGTTCTAAGATAGAGATGAATGGTAAAGAAATCTTGGCAATCAGGATATAAGGAAATAGTGAAAAAAATGTAGGAATATGAGACAGTGTAGTGTAAGGGCTTGGCACCAGTGGGTGAATTGGCATTATCTCATTGTTAATAGCTCTAGGATCTTGGACTAGGTGATAAAATCCATTGGATTTTCTGATAGGGAGAATGGCGTGTCATAAGGAGAGTGAGTGATCTTCAGAAATTCAAGAGTTAACAAGCAGCTGATTATAGGTCTGAACCCCCATTGAAGTTTAGGGGGTACTGGTATTAGGGAACAGAAGGAAATACTGAGGGGTGCTTAAGGCAAATTAGAAGCAGATTATCATGGGTGACACCAGTAGGACTGGAGGTGTCTCAGACTGTAGGGTCCATAAGGGAGGAGGGAAGGGGAGGAGCTGAGTCAGTGATGCATGATGGTTGGGATTGGAATATCAGAGTCATGGATAGAGAAAGAGTATAAGAGAAATTGAGTTTTTGGAGTGTTTTTTTTTTTTTTAATCAAAAAGAGGTACAGGACAGGTTGGGATAATAAGAGAGCTGTATGTAAAGAAAGGGTTTAGAATCTGCAGGGAGTAGGTTTGGTCTGGGGAGGTCTTGTATGTTGGCCATCACCTCCCACAATGGAGACTGCAGACTGGGAACATCAGCCTGAAAACTCAGGAAGAACACTATGGGTGGCTTCCACATCAACGAGGAGAGAGTGATGTTCAGCTAGACTTGGGACTCTGAGAGAGATGTCTTGGTGAGGCTGTGGGCCCCAAGCCACTTCAATCCTCTTTGGAGGCTTTGCTGAGCAGTGTCCTATCCTGTGAGGGAGGGGAAGATGACGACTTACCTGCTTTCTGGCGGACAGGGCAGCCGCACTTCCAGTGATCCTCTTGGTTGCAGATGGGATGAGTTTCCAGTTGCTGTCCCAGTAGAACCAGGCTCATGTCCAGTATTGTTTTTCTGTCACCTTTGAAGCATGCTGGGGGGCTATTTTTTTTTTTTTGCTTACATTTTGTCTTGAGCTATGAGTGCAGCAGCTCTTGTAGCCTCTGCAGTCAAAAGTTGGCCTTGGAGTTTAGCTTGGAATGCAGCCTTTTTAATTTTTAAAGGTCATCCTGGCATGTATTCTTTTTAAGGTTGGCCTGTTTTTTGTTGTTTTGTCTAGTGTTGAAGACATGGAAAGAGGTCTCCCTGGGGGCACTGAGGACCAAGTTCTGACTGTTTGAATTTAGATTAAATGCCTGGCATTGCTTGGGAAATAAAATGGGACAGAGTGGAAGTGAGAATAATTGTATGGGTCAGCAGCAAAGGATGTTACATGCTAGAAGATATGGGAAAAGATCAGAAAGGGAAAAAGGGACATGAACATAGACTAAGTCTGTGGTCAAAGGTGTTGAGGTAGGGATGATGAAGGCAATGTGTGGGAAGGGTCACCAAATAGCAGTGAGCATGATGGGCCACAAGATTTGGGGAGAGGGAGGAGTGAGATGTGATGATGGAGAACATGGCAATAGTGGAGCGGAAGAAGAGCAGAGTTAGGGTCAGTTGCAAAAAGCAAAAAAAGCTTGGGCATAGCGTGCCTTGGACCATTTTCCACTGCATTGACAAGAGTTGTCTAAATCCAAGAGGATATTAAAGTCAAGTGTCCTTTTGGGGGCCCAAATTACTCTATTGTCTAACTGGTACTGGGGTCAAGCAGACTGGCAGAGAAAGGTGAGGTGTTTGGGTTTGAGTTTAGTGAAACAAAGATGGTAACAGAGGACTGAGTCGAGACAGGCGAGGACTTTGGTTTGTTGCTCAAGGGATGATGATGGATTGTTCCCCATACTGGGGACAAGGCAGGGAGAGACACTGGGATAAGGAGGAGGCTAAGGGAAGCATTTTCCTTAGAAAGTCCCAAAAGGGATAGAGGACCACAGGCTGTCCAAGCAGGTGTCCCCAGTCACAGAGGGAGTCAAGCTTAGAGGGTCCCAAAGAGGATGTAGAACCACAAACTCTCTAAGCAGGTATCCTTGGTCAGAGAGGGAGTCCATTGTAGGGGGAGGAGTAGCTCAGCATGTCAACATGACTTTCAGGTGAGGGGCGGGAAGCCCAGAAACATAGACAAGTTGTTTGGAAAGGACTATTGCCTTCATGGGAAGAAAAATCGAAAGAAGAAAACGAAAACATAAAAGGCAAGTTTGTCAGACATGAAGTCTTGGAAAGTGCCCTGAAAGAGCTCCTTGGTGACCCATTCTAGAAAGGAGTTGAAACAAGGAAAAGTGATTGGGAAGTCCCAGAGCATTTAGGAGGAAATATGGGCTGGGCAAGGGACAGAAAGAGGGATTGGAGTTGATGAGGAGGAAGAGAAGGAAGAAGAGGAGAAGGAAAGGCATAAAGAGGGACTGGAGTAAAGAGGCATTGGAGTTGACAAGGAGGTGTAGGAGGGGAAGGCACAAATGGAACTCACTCATAATTCTGAAGTGTCTGGATGCTGGCATCAGCAAGGAAATGACCTGGGGCTCACAGTCTGCACAGGGTCTGTCAGTTGCAGACTAGGATGGGAGTCCCTGGCTGGGAGGGACCAATTAGTTGACCTAGGCATCCCTCCCGGGTTTTGGCACCAATGATGGACCAGAACCCTCACAAAGTCAGACCAGACATTCTACCATGAGAGAGAAGCTTTATTGGGCAGGAGGTGGAATGCCTTGAAGACTAAGACAGCCACAGTTTGGCTTGAGGAAAGGTTTTCAAGGGTTGTTATGGGATGGGGCCTTTGCAGGTGATTCAGGTGCAAGCAGTAGAGTGGGATATAGTCATCATCAGGTTCCCACCTGGGCAAGGTTGACTTTTGCAGTTAAAACAGTTCTGGGAAATTCTTTTCTTGTAACCCAAGTACAAACAGGATCCAGGGGCAAGCTCTCCCTTTATTAACAATGTCATGGCTTCCAAAAATAAATAAAATGCAAGAGGTATAATGATGATCAAGTCATCTTTCCCTGAATATAAGTAGTCTTATAATATGCTTTCAAGCCAAATACATTTGTCAATGATATTTTTCACCTTTCATAAATTTTGAGTAACACATTGTTTATTTATTAGGGTCAATTATGTCTTAGGAATATGACAATGTATTCAAAGATATATCTGCCTCTTATAGGTATTGAAGTAGCTCTGTGGGCTGCTTATTGGTAAGAAATTTACTTATTATAATACATTTTAAAGCACATTGATTTAAATATACAACATAGGGCTTACATTTAAATTTAGTGGGACTCATCAAACTTTTACTTTTCCTTCTAAAACAAAGGGGAACTCTCCAGATGGCCTCCAGTAATGACCAGTATTTTATCCCAATGTCACAAAAAAACACCAACCGTCTCTCTGAGATGACCTCCAATGATTTGAAGTCATGTACCAAAGGCGCTGTGTTAAGTTTTCATAACATCTCCTATAAAGTAAAAATGAAGACTGGTTTTCTACTTGGTAAGAAAACAGTGGAGAAGGAAATATTATCAAATATGAGGTATGTGTTTGATCTTTTTAAATGAGTACTTTTTAAAACATGAAATGATTTATTGATTTTTCCATATTATCCATTAGTTGTAAGCTATTGTGTCCATATGTGTGTACAAATCTATACATACATAATTTCATTTATTTGGCTAATTTTGGAGTTAAGTGATGGAATACCTTTTATTTTTATCATTGTGATTTATTTATTTATTTGCTACTGAGGATCAAACATACAACCTTGTGCTTGCCAGGCAGGTTCTTATGCCGCTGAGCTAAATCCCCAGCCCTTATAGAGATATTTTTAAAAAGCAATGTACATGTGTATACCAAAAGCTGAACAGAAGAAAAATATGATATTTGTAAGCTATGGAGTATTACACTGTTGTAAGGAGAAATTTGAGCCATTTATAGGATAATAGATACATCTTGAGATCATGACATTAAGGGAAATAGACCCACAAGTTTAAATAATTGTGGTTCCTCTAATATGACAAAATAAGTATATAAATAAAGAGAAAATAAAAGGTAATGGAAGTAGAAACAGATTTTGCTCAAATGGAAAGGAGATCAAAGAATGGGGAGGCATGGAGGGAAGGGAACGGGAGTGAGAAAAATATGGTGATGTGTTCTGTATATGCAATGAATCCCCATAAAGTAGTTAGTATCAATGGAAACATATACTAAAATTAACATATGTATATATCAAATATGTGTGCATATATATCTCTTCTGGCCCATTTGAATGGACAGAATTAGGGTTTATGTATACTTGTGAAGATATACACACATGTATGCACATACATATATAATCTGTGTGTTCTCATTAATTCACCAATTCATCTGCATCTTTCAACATTTTCAAGCTTGTGAAATCTCAAAAAAGACAAAGAAAGTAAGTAAAAGAAAAAAGAAAACTCTAGTCCCTATATTCTTAATGTGCTTACTAATTTGTTTGGTCCATTTTCTTATTACCTAACCCAACCCATGTACTTCCCAGCCTTGGCCATCTCCTTGATTCTTCTCACCCCTGTCCCTTTATTGCTCACACTTTTGGGAGGTGGCAGTTGCTGCATCTCCACACAGACTTCCACCATCTGCCCATTCAGAAAGGGAGGGAAGGAGTGAGTCTAGTAGGAATGATAAAGTATTTGAACGTGAAATAAATAAGACTAGAAGTAGTTTTACCCATATAGAACATCACTTTTTTGAATACATTATTTTCTTCTTGATTTCTGTTTTTTATTGGACAGGTTTTTGATAACATTTTTATTGTTTTCTTAAAAGTAGTTCTTATTTAGAAAAATAGAGAGGCTTATTTATTCAGCAAAATTTGAATGCATGCAAGTGCCTGACTGTGCAAAATGACCAGTGACACACATATGTCCTCTTATTCTCAGAAATCCTATAATATAAGGAGTGATTTAGAAAACTAGAGCAGTTTTACTATGGTTTTCACCTATGTCACATAGGTCTGACACCTATGTCAGATCAAAAGACATAACAGAAGCCCATAACCCTGAATTGGAGGGCTGCAAGAATGGAGAGCAAGCATATGCAGAGGCATTGAATGTGGGTAGGGAGGTGGGCCATGTTCAACGATGGCACTGACATTTCTTGTCCATAAAAGAAACCAAAGGAATTGATTGTGATCTACTGAAGTGAACTGATGTGACAAGGATTCTCATGGCAAATTTCATTTCATGTATTCAATAGTCAGTGTGCTACATATTTGGAGAAGGGAAGGAAAGGGAGGTGGCAATAGTATGTCAAATTATTCATGAGGATTTTAGAGTATAATGAATAACTATTGCAGACAAGTATTGTAAAGTAATAAATGAGACTGTGGACAACTTCAGAGTGGCTACAGATTGGTGCAGAGTGAGATGAGGCTACCAAAGAAAATGTGTACCTATGGACCAGCAGTCAGCAAACTTTTCTTGTCAAAGTTCAGATTCTAATGTTTCAGCTTTTTGAACCTACATCTGTGTTGTGATTAAACTCCACCTTTGCAGCATGAATGCCACAAGAGATATAATGTTACCCAAAAGCATGATTCTGTTCTTGTTGCAGAAAACAGACCAAACACAGGGAAAATGACACCCAGAATTATAAGAAAGGAGTTTATTACACAGGAGGGCTTCTGACCAAGATTTCTCCCAGAGTCAGAGCCCAGCCTAGCAGGGTTTCAGGGCTTTAAAAGGGAATGTGAGTGGAGAGGTACACAGGTAAATTTAGCACATATGATCGGAGAGTTGAGTGACATCAATGGTTGCTGAAGGAGCTGGAACATTTCAGGTTATGTCATAAGGCTATCAGTTATATAAACATGGGTTTTACAATGGAAAAAGTGTTCCCTCATATTTGAAATTACATTGCAACACTATCAGTTAAGAAAGGCAGCAATGACAGGAGTTTATATAAAGGGAGAAGCATTCTATTATCTGTTCTGCCAGATATATTTGCTTGGTCTTAGCAAGCATACTGGGCAGGCTTTTATTTAAAATTTTAGTTCCTCCCTTCATTCTGGCCACACTTTTCATTAATAGGGGAAGCTATTGTGCAGATCTCTGGACTAGAATGAAAACTCCAGGAGGACAGGATTTTTGTTTATTCATTTGTGTATCTGGGTGTTTTGTTCTTAGCTGTATGCTAGAAGAGTGTGTTGCATGCACAGGAAATATGTAGTAATTGTTTTGAGTGAATGGAGGTGGAAGTGACCCCTGCTCTCAAGTTTGTGATGGTTCATTATTATTGTTTTCTGTAATGCTGGGACAAATTTAGGGATCTGTTAAATTCTTTGTCTTAACACATTCATGTTCAGCTTCTCTTTGAATCATTCTGTAGGGCTTTCTATGCTGGAGTTAAAATAAATAACCCTGAAATGTCTGCTGACGTAGACCTGTCCAGTACCTAGTAGGCACTCATGAGATGCTGCACAAATGCTGATGAGAAACAGCACAAAGTGAAAAATAAATATAACTTTTTATTCCCCCAAAGAATAATGAACCACATTCTCTGAAAGAATTAATGTGTCCAGATGTCCTTATCAGAAACAAAAGATGATTGGAACTGAAGTAAATCCCTTTTCAATTTGTATCTTTTATGTGAAGTTTAAGTTACATTGTTTCTGTTCTTTGAAGTTCTACAAGTATTAGGACAACATGAAAAATGCATTATTGCCAACCAAGTATCCTTTTCCCACATACTATTTGTGGGAAAAAAAACTCCAGTCTCCCACCCTGACTCTCATTTAGCTCTTAGAAACTTACCTACTGTCAACCTTGACAATCTTCTCTGGTTCAAGTATATTTGCCTTTTTTTCCATATGTGTCTAAAAAATATCACTCTTCTGTCATCACCAGACTTCCACATGCCAAATGGCATAGCACTTTTCTGTTAATGAGTACTTATTTTGCATCAGTACCTGTTGTGTAAGTTAATGAACATATTTTCCATGGGGTGTTGGTTCCTTTGGCATTGACCTCATTGTTTCTGTCTAAGCTATCCTAGATCATTTTTGTAGTGCTGGTTTCATAGTGTAGAGGATTAGTTAATGGTCCTCTTGAGTGAGAATATCCTGGTGAATTGAGTTGGTGTGAGTCAGGACATGGAAGATCCACTTGAGGATTGTTGTCACAATAGGTATAAAAGGAAAACGGGAGAGGAGGATTCATGTTGATTTTGAGAAGTTTTGTTGAGGCTGGTTTTCCTGATAGGTACTCAGCTGTTGGAACTTCTCAGAGGAGCTAGGGTCCTCGCTGTCTCCCAGGATGGCTGCTGTCTGTTTCAGGGGAGCTCAGGTCTTTGCTTAATTTTAAGTATCATTTCCTGGCTCCAGTGTGGTGCCCTCAGTCTTATGGCAGAGATCCTTCAACCTTTTTACACAGATTCTCTGACCTCTAGCACTGGTCCCTGGACATTAATGTGGACCCTTTAGTGTTCTGTTCTGGAATCTCTGTTGGACTCCTGCTGGACATTGTCATAGGATGTAGGCCCTCCACTCAATTCTTGGGATCTCTAGTGCGGGGACAGAACTTTTTCACTCTTCTGCTTTTGATTTTGTATGCAAATATTATAAGATAATCTTGTAAATTTATATATCCTTATTAAATCTGCTGTCTTGAAAATTACTGACTAATACACATAGGAATTTCTGAAGATGTTCTTTTTCATGGAAGAAAATCTTCTTTATGATTTCAGTAAACAAAATTTTATACTATTTTTGATATCTTCTGATTTTTCCTGATTCTTCTTTACCTAAAGTTAGTCATCCTTATCTCATTTATCAGTTTTCTGAATCAATTCCCATGATTTTTTGTAGCTTTTGAGGTATCTCTGAATATATGGTGTCCTGCATGAATTCTACATTCTACATTCTAGGCACTCTAGTTCTGACACTGTCTCATCTCATTGGTCAATTCTGCCACCCATACTTTCAATAAGTATTTTGTTTTCTGGACTTCTTTTTGGTATCTTTTTATGAAGTTTAATTCTTTGGTATACTGCCAATCATATTTTTTATTATATTTTTAGGTATATTAACTTTATGTGATTTTTTTATTAGTACATGTTTATGGTATGGAATATTTACATTCCTTGTGAGGAATTGATATATGAATATAATACATTTTAATTCCCATTTTTCATCCCATTTTCCTTCACTCCCTAATCCTCCATCCATCTCTTGATTTCCAACATATTTTCCCTTCACAGTTTTAATAGAGATTACTTACATTCCTTCTGAGTAGTTGGAACATGCATGTAACACAGTTTCTTTCCTTTTGCCAAACTTTTTCTCTGCTGGATGGAGACCACATAGTAGGTTGTACTAAATGTCCATAGTCGTGGAGTCTAGTTGCTCCTTCCTCTTTTTGGGATTTCCTCATTCAGGATTAGGTCAGTTTGTTACCATTCTCCTCTGGTGCCACATGCCATGGGGCAGCAAAATGTAGTACTACCTTGCACTCAGTGGATGGCTCTATCCTTGCATTAGTGGGTGCTGTTTTGTGTGGAGACTTGCTTGATCACATGGTTAAGGGGGATTCCTCAGCCTGTGCGTATATCTTAATGTTTTTGACTTTCTGTGATGAAAAGCAGACGACCTTAGATTTATCACTTCATTTTGAAAATGTCATCTATCATCAACTGGGTCCATGGTAGGCTCATCTGTGGCAATGCTTACTGGAAACAAAATACAGAGCTGGCTAGGAGTGGGCATGCAGTTGTAGCTAGCTGATGGATTCACCTCCAGTGGTTGCTTCTGTTGGGTGGTGTCGAAGCTGGAAATTCACTACACCTGTGCGAACTAACCAGCCAGGTCCAAGAACAAAGACCATCTGGAGTGAGCAGCAGAAACAAGTCATACCAGATCCCAAAACTCAGACCCTTGTGTTGCCATACATGCAGATTACTAGGCAAGAAGTATCATGTGACATTAAATTGCTAAATGTATAAATAAATGCCCCTACAATGAGGGGGCAGTTCATTTCCTCCCATCAGGAGAAAGAAGGATCCACCTGACCCTAAATTTAATCTCTTTATTTTCTCATCCTCTCACATTCCTTCACCCTAGAAACCTTAAGAGATGCATGGGTCACAGCACATGGTGCCTGAAACACAGAGTGGGTAAAAGATAGAGGGTAAGGGTACAGTTCTCATGTGTGTATAACAGTGGGGAGAAGTGAATTGGTAGTGGTCAGTATTCATCAGTAGAGTGAATTGATATTGACATCATCAGGTGTAATATTAAGGGCATAGAGAAATGAGTACACTAGGGTTAGATAGATGAATCCACTAGGATTTGGGAGACACAAAGAAGCCAGAGAGAGAAATATGCTTAGAAGAAGCCAAAGAGATAAATGAGCTTGGAAGAAATAAAAGACAGACAAAGAGGCTTGAGAGAAGCTAAAAACAGAGAAATAGGCTTGAGAGAAGCCAAAGAGAAAAACAGGCTTAAAAGAACTCAAAGGCAAAATAGATTTATAAGAAACTTAAAGAAAAGAGGTGTATCGATTTTATCAGTTGTTTAATTATGAGGCAAACAAATTCTAAAAAATCACAAATGTATAAGGAACTGTTTGTTGTAAGTTTGATTCCAGTGTTTACATTCCTTTTGTGAATCTGTGTTAGAGAAGATCTTAATAATCGTCAGCTTGTTGAAATAAGTACAAAGGAATGGTTCTGGGCACTATTTTAAAATCAAGCCCCAAGCAGGAAAAAGATGGCAGAGCAATAAAAACTTCAATACAGTTTAAGTCTTTTAACATTGCTCAGTTAGATAAGGAAGGAGTGGTGGGTGTCAAAGTGTACCCTTTCCCACTAGAGAAGTGTTCAAGCGAGCCACAATCAGCTATCCCCACCAATGAAGGTCAGAGAAATTTTGCTGAGTCACAGATTGGAACTTGTGCCCTCTCTTTCTATCTCTCTCTGTCTCTGTCTCTGTCTCTGTCTCTGTCTTTGTCTCTTGCAAATGTTGCTAAAAGAATCCTGATAGATGAAGGAGTACATGGAAGGTTTTCAACATATCTACCTGGTTACTGAGGTCAGTCCCCAGTAATCCAGGACAAGTCATGCATCTTTATGAAGTATCATTTAAGTTACCACCATCTACGGCCCTATAGCCCCATTTACTGTGAGTTTCATATAGCTCCTAGGATAGCAAATTATGGCCCCAAATGATTGGAAAGGAATAGCTAAATCATGTTTAAGTCTGGGGGATTATTTGTTGTAGAAAGGAAATTTTTTTTTTTTTTTGAATCATGCATGGCTCAGACCTTGTGCAATGTTGTTTGAAATTTAGCCATTACAAAAGATATGTTAAACAGAAAAATGCCTTTGCTACAATAAGCAGTCAACTTGCTTTTGTTATGCAAATATATGATCAAGTTAAAATAGCAGCCACAAGAGTTTGGAGACCTCCCTTCAAGGATGGTGAGATATCATAGGATTTTACTTCTCTTCTTCAGGGTCCAGATGAGCCATTTTGGGATTTCACAACACACTAGTTAAAGAAGGTAGTAAGTTAATAGTTCAACAACCAATTTTTGAAAATACAAATAAATGGAAGCTTTAGGGGCCCACAGAAAGTGAACTACACTGTCTGAGATGATTTGGATTTGTGCAGACATTGGCCCCTCATATGTATGCCTTGGTAGCAGCTACCATTCAGGTCATTAATCCACAGCCTAAAGGAAAGGGAAAAAACAAGGCTATTTGTTTTCATTGCAGGAATGAGGAAAACTTTGCTCAAACCTGGGGTCAGCACAGCCATTATCTGTCTCTTCAACAAAACCTTCTAGTATCTGTACAAAGTGTCAGCGAGGATGTCATTGAAAATGTGACTATAAATCCAAAATAGATTTGGAAGATGGCTCATTCCAGGAAACTTCTAGCAGGGCCTGCCTTGGCCCCACCAGATATTGGGGTCACTCTCTTCAGTTCCTCCCCAGCTCCACCCTCTACCACCAGCATATTTCTGACCTCTAATTAGCAACAAAAGACAGAGGAGGCTTCAATTTCAGTCCCTCCTCCAAATTCATACTAACTCCTGAAATAGAGCCCCAAGTTATGGGCCTGTTCCTCCAGGATCAGTGGGTCTTCCACTAGGCCACAGCAGTCTCACTTTAAAAGGTCTCCAGGTTTTGCCAAGTGTCATTGATGCTGATTATACAGGGGAAATCAAGGTTATGGTTCATTCTAACTCAAAATGGTGTTAAAATTGATATGGAGCACTGAAACTCCTAATCTACTAGATGTCCAAAATGAGTTTGTGTTTTGTAAAATCAAAGAGTGAATTTTAGGAACAATGGAGGTTAAGAGAAGAATATATTTACTGAGAGAAAGAAAGTTTCTGTCTGGGAGAGAGACAGAAGGGATCCTAAGGGGGTTGCCAAAGATTGAGATTTCTAGTGGATTTATAGAGCAAAATTGTGAGGGGAAATGGGTCCAAAATAGGGAAAACATGGGAATTGGCAAGGCAGGTGGCCATGAGGTGGTGACATAGGGTAATGAAACTCCCTGCCTACTAAATGTCTGGTACAAGTTCATGTTCTCTAAAATTGAGAATGAATTCTGGAACAACAGAGTTTAAGAGCACAATATATTTATTGAGAAAAAGAAAGCTTCTGTCTGGGAGAGACAGAAGGGGTCTTGAGTGGGTTGCCAAATACTTCATCTTTGCAAGGAATATGAAAGCTATTTTCTGCTGAGAAACAGAAACAGAAAACCTGGGACAGCAGCTCACCTGTGATGAATGAGAAGGGTTGGTGTTGCATGCAGGCTAGTTGCAACAAATAAGCAGGTCCCAGAGGAAGGAAAAGTTTGTAGGCAAGGGAGCTCAAACAGGGAGTGACTCCCAGGAGCTAATATACTCTGCCAATCTGAGTTGCAAGGCACCAAAATGTTAGTTTCCTGATAAAATAGAAGCCAAAAGTAAAAAAAAAAGGAATAGAAAAGAAAGAGAGGAGAGGAGAAGAAAGAGGGGAGGGGAGAAGAGAAGGGAAGAGAAGAGAAGAGAAGAGAAGAGAAGAGAAAGAAGAGAAGAGAAAGAAGAGAAGAGAAGAGAAGAGAAGAGAAGAGAAGAGAAGAGAAGAGAAGAGAAGAGAAGAGAAGAGAAGAGAAGAATGGGTTTGTTGAGAACATGGAAAGGAGCACACAATCCATGGTGGTTGGGCTGTCTCCTTCCACTGGATACAGAGAGGTAGTGTTATCTGATCTCTAATCAGAAGTGGCACATGGGGCAGACATTAATGACATGTGAGAAACTGATTAGAATTTTCTTTGCATGCAAATAGGGAAAGGAGTTGCATTTAGGGTGGAAGAAGGAGGAAGTGGTGTTAGGTTTGGGGCCCAATAAGAAAAAGATATAAAATAAAAAGTAGCCTTTATTCCAAGGATATGGAGAGAACTCCATAACTATAGAAGCCTGGCTTTCTGATGGGGTGGCACTTATGGCGGGCCTCGGTGATGCACGAGGAGCTGATTGGAAGCTCTGCAGGCACATACAGGAAGGGGAGTTGCAATTAGGGCTGAGGAAGAAGCAGGAAGTCATAGGCATTTCCGCTTTGGCCTTCTGCCATGTTAGACTAATGCCATGACCATAAAACCACCATGACCATACAGTAATTTATTTTAGGGCAAAACTCAGTAAGCATTCCTGCTTTGGCCTTTCACCATGTTAGACCACTGCCATAATTGTATAGTAATTTGTACTAGGGAAAGAACCTTTCACAAGGACTAGCATAGTCCAATTCTATGTCAAAAGTTTGTGGCTACAGCTATTTTGTCAGTCTATAAGGTTTACCCATCTGTTTATCTTACTCATTATATGAATGATATGCTATTGGCACATGAGTCCTTATACACTTTGCACCAAGTATTGATCCAATTAGACAGTACCCTTCATAGTGCAGGCCTACCTGTGGCCCCTGAAATGTGCAAACTATGACACCTTTTTTCATATTTGGGTTGCCACATGCAGCAAATACATATTGTGCCCCAATCTCTGCTAACAGCTTTGTATTCATTTTCTTTCCTTAAGCTCACTGTTAGTTTGGTCCATTATTCCTCTGGATATCTCATATTTGGGCTCACTGGACGCCTTATTGATCTTTCTGTTTCCCCTTGTATCATTTTGTATATTTCAAACTTTGACGATTTGATTTCCTTCCAATCAATTGTGTTTGATAAGATTTTGGGGAATTAGTTGGGTTTGAAGGCATTTTGCTGCTGTGTGTGTGTGTGTGTGTGTGTTTGCACACACGCTGAAGGTTGATGATCAACTGGAGTGGAGACATTCTGCTGCTAGTATGGAAAACTTCGGTGTTGTATACTTCCTACTGTTATGAACTTTGTTTGATTTTTGATATTTACGTACATTGTAAGGATAATTAAATAGGAACAGACACAGTGTCTGTTTTTTAGGGAAAAATTACTACTTAATATATAATATCAACAAATTCAATCATAAATGACTCATGTATATTAAAATTTGTTTTACTAATTTTAGCCTTTTCTCAATGACCTATAAGGCATATAGTAAGCTATAGTACTACCAGCAGGGAGGTGAGATTTGGGGAGGGAGTAGAAGAAGAAAGAACAAAAGAAAGATGATGAATTAAAAAGAAGAAAATGGGGAAAACAGAAAAAGTGAAAGAGGTAGAATGGCCACTATT
This sequence comes from Hydrochoerus hydrochaeris, assembly GCA_004027455.1. NCBI lineage: Eukaryota > Metazoa > Chordata > Mammalia > Rodentia > Hydrochaeridae > Hydrochoerus > Hydrochoerus hydrochaeris. The sequence goes on along the minus strand of PVLA01002113.1, from coordinate 243,747 downwards.
CGTATTATTTTTTGTATTTTGAGTAGAAGTTTGGCAGAAAGGAGTTTTTAGAGTATATCTGTGGGAGCAGAAGGGTCAGAGGAAATGACATATAATTAAAAACTGAGTGAATGCTGGAGAAGGTCAGAACCTGATAATAGGCTGTCAGGTAATAGGCAGTCTATACCCTCTATATTTAAGTTTCATGTGTGTTACATTTACATGCCAACAAAGCTATTCATCTAAAGTTAAAAAATAGTTAATTTTTTTCCTTTGCCCATACACTGACACCTCCCATATATGTGCATATAATGTATAATACACACTCACACACACACACACATATATATATATATATATATATATATATATATATATATTAGATGGATGTGGTAAAGAAAAGAAGGCAGATAAAGGAAAAAGAACAGTTATGAGATGAGATGGAAATGCTAAAAAAGATGGAATTGCAAAGCACAAAATTACAGCATCTTCACAGCTGTACATATCTTCCAGTCTGAGCAAGGAGTAAGTTCTTTTTCCCACATTCATAAGTAAAGGTAAGACCTACAATAGGGGTCTGGATGGATTTCTGGATCTGACTCTTTCTCACACTTCTGCTCTCTTTTGCTGCATACCAGCTCAGTCTCAAAGTTCCCAGTGGGAGGTGGGGAAGACAGAGAGGATGGGAAAATATAGAAAGAGATAAAAGCTGAGGTCAGATGTAACCATCTCTACTGATGAGAGAAAAGGATCAACCACTGTAATATGTTTATTTGTACACTCAGGAGGATGGTATCAGTTTAAACCCCTCTACCTAGCATCTTTGCTTGGTTGGCCTGGACACCTTGCCTTCTTAGAGCTGGAACAGCTTGTTTACAAGATCACCATGTTCTCAGTACTGAACTTGCTTTAGTACCACATGTGTGATCAATCTCCAGTTTCAGCCACTCTGTGCATCCTTTAAAATGCCAAAAAGTGTTTCTCCTTACAATTCTCCATCTGCAGCCAGCTCCTGATGTTTCTTGGGCCTGTTTCTCCCTCTTGATCTGTTCAATTACTTGTTTGAGTGGAGATGCTTTCTTTCTGATCACTTTAGGAGCAGGTACCACCAAAGTATTAGTAAGCATGATGCATGAAAAGTATAAAAAAAATCAAAAGTTGCCCTATATAGTATGTTTTTGCATTGGCTATCAGGATAAGAGCACTTAAAGAAAAAAATTCTGTTGTGGTTTATTCGAAGCTTACTGAACTTTCATTGTCTTTTTCCAAAATTTCAGTAAGAAACATCTCAGCCAATTACTTATGCAAAATGTAGATTTCACCCATGTCTGTACTTGCTATTTTATAGTTGTAACAAATCAGAGGAAATGAGCAACATAGGCAAATCCATCCTGAGAATGTGTCTATTCCACTCAAAATGAAGTTTTGGCCATTGTCTGATGGAAGTGTCCAATATAATCAAAGTACCACCAGGCACAGGCCGATATCCCAAAGCAATGGGGCCATATTTGGACCCAGAATTGGTCTCTGCTATTGGTAGATATGCAGTCAAATATGGCTGTAGCAGATCAGCCTTTACATAGTTGTCATGTTGTTGAATCCATGCATAACCTGCCAAAACTCTCATCTATGGTCTTACAAAATGATTCATCCAACATCATGGTATTTCACACAGCGCTGCTTCTAACAGAGGAGCATGGTTCACAGCCAATGAGGTATAGCAATGGCCTCACTGCTCTAGACATAGAGTAACTAGTGTTTGGTATAAATGTGCATTGGCTTTATGATGGAATAAGAGTGAGAGTGAGGTAGAAAAACGATGCTGCACTGTGGAAAAGTTCTCCTGAAGCTTACATACTTTAAATAAGTGTCCAGTGTATGGTACCCAGCCAAGATTCATAGTTTAAGTTATCAAAAGATGAAAGTAGGAATGATATCACCATTAATCCTAGTGATAAACTAGCAAAAGTTGTGCTTCCTTTTCTTGCAGTTTGATATTCAGTGGGCCTAGAAGACTTAGCTCCAGAAGGAGTAATGATTGTATAAGGGGACATAATTGTGATTTCTGTGAACTGGAATCAAAGACTTCATGCTGATTGCTTTGGGCACGTCAGGGTCTGAATCAACAAGATTTTCAAAATGAGTTATGTTTATGTTGTTTGGAAGGGTGATTGACCCAGAAAAATTGGATTACTCCTCCAAAATGGATGTAAGAAAAAGTGTATTTGGAGTGCAGGAAATCCCGTAGGGTGACTAATATAACCATGCCAGTTTTTCAGGTCAGTGGGCATTTTAGCTAATTTTTTACTAGAGCAAAAATTACTCACAAATTATCAGCCATTTCAAAGAAGAAATTTATACTACAGGGAAATGGTGGGGGGAAAAAAACTACTCAAATCATAGTTGCCAGAAGCAAGAGAAGGGTGAGGGAGGAAGGCTAGTGTATCCTTCATGGTGACACTCTCTGTGATACATTACTAAACGGGTTCCATTGCCTAACAACTAGTCAGGTGTAGCATTCCCATGATTCCACCAATATCTAAAAGCCCCACCACTTAACATATCAGACTTCTGGGGGTCACTGTAGATATAAACCATAGCAATGGGAAACCATGATCCTCAATTCAGCAGGGATGACAAAAGACCCAAAACTTTCATGAATGAAACTGTCACCTCATCAGACGAAGAACCAAGATCTATTGAGATGTTTTCTGCAGACCAATGGAGTAGAGAATGGGTAGTAGTAGTTAGCTATCAATACCAGTGACAAGCACCATCCAATTACAGAAGTAAGGATTATAATTGTCATGAGTATTTACTTCCTAATTTGTTAATATAGTTGTGCATGTTAACCCTTCTATTAAGAAGGTATCTTTGGCTTCTTTATTTTTAGCATAATGTTCATTGGTTCTTAAGCATTGTTATATCTGCATGATGATACTTAAATTAATGAATATCAGAAGAGGAGTGAGGATTACCAAGAGGAAAAAGTATTTTGTTGAAGGGAGTTAGTGTGTTTCCATTTGTGTGCATTAGAGTTGTAACATGTTAGGGGTAATTATGAACTTTCTGTTGTATTTAGAGATTAAGTATTCTTTAAGGCGATGTGTCTGGTTGTCTGGTTTACAAAAGATAAATTAAGATCATTAATCATGATATTTAAACTCGAATAAGAACCATGTAGGAGATTACTAAATTCCTTTTGCGCTAATGAAAGACTGATATCTATGCCAGTTATCTCATGTTGGAAGACAAAACTTGGATCGGGAGGCACAGAATGCAAAGGAAAAGAAGGGAGTGTTACTTGTTTTTTTTTTCCTCTGTCTTCCCCATTGATTTTGGACATTGGTCTCCACTTTCTTCAGCCATCTAGCAGAGCTTTTTAATGCAGACTTTATGGCCTTCTAATGGAGATTCACACAAGTGACTCTACTGTGAGTTTTCAGTCTTCCAGCTCTGGCTTCTCCTGGATCTTCTGAATCACCAGCACACAGAGGGCCATGCTGGAATTTCTCACTTCAGATCCTACAGATGGCCTTGTGACTCTTCTACTTCTCATCTTGTAAATCAATCTAATAAATCTCTCTGTATAGTTATGTATGCTTTATATTGAATTTGTTCCTATAGAGAACCCTAACTAGTGCACTTATCAAAAGGACAGTGGTTTTGAGAATACAGTAGTGCCTCCCTTCATCAAGTTAATTCATTCTACAATTTTGGACTGAAACAGAATTTGTCATGAATGAAATCAAATTTCTTCATGAGGTTCAGTGTAAATAAGATCACTCTGTTCCATCCATCACAATGTGGTTACAAATTGATTTTCACTGGGAGCTGAATCAAATTTTCCCTTATAAATTTTAACCTTATAAATATAAGGTTAATTCATTTTTGAACCATATATATTCTTAAAAGAAGAATACCACAAAAATACAAAATGAAGTACAGTACAAAACAGTATGAAGGGAGAGAACACTAACTTGATTTAACTCATTATTGGTCTGCACAAGTTTGTCATCTTCACGACCATTGTGTACTTTATACCATGATGCTCACTCTGCACTTTCTTTGGGACTGTGCTAGAACAAATAGATGGTACTGTATGTGCTAAAAAAGCTCACCAAAAGTCTCTTTAGAGCAAATGTGCATAGGTCTGTCTGCAACCTTGATCTTGACTAGAGGAGGCTACAACCTTGTTCCAGAGCTCAGAAGATGTCTGCATTTATGTTCCTATGGGGAATTTGGCCATGGTCCTGACTGTTGTCCAATTAGAAGTTCTTGAAAGGAAATAAAATTTTACCAAATACACACCAAATTTTTTACAAACAGAAGCATTTGTGAACCAAGGTATTACTGTACCTGAAAGGAAAGGATATCTGAGCCATCTTTATAGGTTGTGACTGAAAAATATCTTTACTTTGTATGCTAATCATCTATTAATCAGTTTTTATTTATAGGTTGATTCTTGTTTCCTGTGTATAATTTCAACAACCTTCATTAAATGTATTTGACTAAGACTCTAAATTAGTAAAATTTGTTTAATATGGAACAGTAAGTCAATATATTTTTTATGCTTATAGTGGAATCATGAGACCTGGCCTCAATGCCATTCTGGGAACTTCAGGTGCAGGCAAATCTGTGTGAGTATAAAAGAAAGCATAGGTTGGCCTTTTTAAATACAGTTTTAGTGTCCTTTTTAAAATCACTGATACATGGGCTGGAGTTGGTTCAGTTGCCATGCATGTCTGAGCAGACTCTAGATGCTATGGATAATGTTCAGTTAGGCTAGTTCATCAAAGATCAAAAACTCCATTGATTAGGTTTACTGCAATGACATTATAAAGTGAACAATTTTTGCCATTGTTTAACCAATGGAGTGTGAAAATAAGTGTTTAGCATTTGAAATGGGAAGATGTAACAGATGTTTTATATATGGTCAAGAGTCTTACATAAAAAAAGCACATTACCTGGGTTGGAATCTCTGAGTTGCCACACTAGGAGGATAATTTGGGAGGTCTTTGACAGATAAAATGATGATAGAATATTTATATTTGTGGGAAGGGGCTTTCATGTGGCACGCATAATGAAGGCATATACTTAGATAAACCACAGAATTTGATTAGTATATTTTCTAACTTAAGCAGAAAATGCAGAAGATATGGCCTGTGTCTTAGGGATATTAACTCCACAACATGTATATCATTTCACAGGTTGTTAGATATCTTAGCTTCAAGAAAACATCCAAAAAAATACTCTGGAGATGTTTTGATAAATGAGGAACCTCATCATGCAAATTTCAAATGTCATTCAGGTTATGTGGCACAAGTAAGCATTACTGGATTTGCATTTTAGATCTCCTCATTTTTCTATAGGCAAGTGTCTTGGCTTGTAGTTTCCAACTGATTTTAAAACATGCATATAGACTATGTTTCTTAAAAGATTTTAGCAGTTACCCACCAGATTTAGTGTGATAGTAAATGAAAATGCAGAGCAAATATGGCCTATTACTTTTGTAAGACAATGGTATCAGTCACAGATGGTATGTCTATTTCCAGAAGTTCTTCACTTTTTCTCCCTTGAAGCTCTCTTTGACAACTCATTGTAGGAAGAAGTGTCAAAGTGTTTGCTGCATCATGAGATGGGGTAAAAGAAATAAAAAATAGGTAGAAAGGAGACATAAAATTGATATTTTAAAATGATGCTTAAAAAACAAAGTTATACTTTTAAGAAAAACTGCAGCAAGACAGGCATTTGTTTCCCTGTTTCTTTGGCCACCCTATCTTGTGACAATCCCTTCTGAATTACTTACTGAAATAGTGTTAAATTCCTAAATGTTGTTTTGTAGTAGTTTATAAATTCCAGGGCAGTAGACTTGTCCCTTACACCTGTAAGTTGCCTTTTCCTCTAGCCAAAAGGACAACAACTTTGGCAATAAATTGCCTGTGTCTACTTCAAATACATGCACTGTATCCTAATGGACAGTAAAAATCACCCGCCTTAAAGAAAACCCTTTCAATGTGCCTTCCTCCAGATTGGAGCCTGTCTTACTTCTTTGAGTGCATGCACTTTCTTCAAGGGTCTAGTTTATAATCTGTATTAAATCCTATTTGTGCCTCTGACACATGCTAAAAATTCTTTTTCTGAAAAAGTGTCAGAAAAACTGCAAATTTATTGTAAGATAGCAAAGCAATCATCATTACTTGTACTCTCCTTGAATGTGCAAATGTGTTGTGAAAATTATTCCAATAGATTCTGCTGCTGGCTGTACAGGTACTTACCATAATTGTATAATGGAATGGTCACCAGTAGCTAGAACTGTACTTTGGGTATTTTATATTCTTGGATTAAGTTTTATGTTCTTAAGTGATGGATAAACTTAAAAAACTCTCAGTTTGTCTCACTAAAATACCATTTGCCTAAAGGATGATGTCATGATGGGCACACTGACAGTGAGAGAAAACTTACACTTCTCAGCAGCTATTCAGCTTCCCACGACCATGACCAATGATGAAAAATATGCAAAGATTAATGTGATCATTGAAGAACTAGATCTGGGCAAAGTGGCAGATACCAAGGTAATGTTATTAAAATTGGTAAAATCATAGCCACATAATAAGACTTTTCTTTCATGAAGAATATGACCTTAATCAGTATTATTTTTTTTGAATTTGTGGTTAAAGTGGCTGCTTTCCATAATGAGGGGAAAAGTATCTCATTACATCATAGAGACAATTAACTTAAGCTAGAAAAATTAATTGAAAGATGGTTGAATCCTGGGGATGGAACAAGATGTAGGGAGAAAACCTGTTTCTCATGTAGTGTTTATCATATGATCCTCAAAATTTGATAATTTTGCACTAACTTTTCTAGATAGGTCTTTCTCTTTTCAAACTTAGGAATTCATCCCTCTTTCTCTTATTCCAGTGAAGTTTGTTGTGTTGCTTTTTCAATGCTCACTTCTGGAATTGATAAACAATGAGATACAAGGATTTCTGTTCAGTATATTTTACTTGCTGTAGTTCTCTGGTTATATTTTTATGGCTGTTCTACTCTATCCTCCCTGCCTATATCTCTCCTTTCTTCTCTTCCTTTTTTTTCAGACCCTTCTACATAAGGCTCACTTTCAGGTTTTAGAAATAGATGTTTGGGCAAAAGTAAAGAAGGAAAGAAAGGAGGACAAAATCCTAGCTATTTTGAGGATTGTGTAAGTCCACGAAGGCAAATCAGAGGAATGGAGTGTCCTCCCTAGTTGAGAATTCCTTATGAAACAATCCTAATAGTCCTTATACAAGAAGACATTTGGAGTTTCAGGTGAAAAGGAGCTATCTGGATTTTAATGACTGTGCTTTAACTCAGTGTGACATCCCCTAGGATTCTGCTAATTGCTGCTTCCTATGACATGTACTGAGACTCCTGTGAACTGTTTCTTTCTAGAAGAAGAGCCCCACAGTGTCATCATTTATTTTCTTATTATGAATGATTCACTTTTCCTTTCACACAGTCTGTTTATTTTAATTGATTTTTCCTTTCCCACAAGATACTTCCATTTACCCCTTTTTTTTTAAAAAAAATATTTGTTGTTTTATATCACACTCTGGGATTTTCAGCAAAAATACTGTAATAAATTATTGACTTCTTAAAATAACAATATAAGTGACAGAACTAATGATCATTTTTTTACTTTTTATGATATTGTAAACATATAATAACATAATTTCAGAAAAACTAATTACTTCACTGATAATATCATAGGGAACAACTTGATTTATCACTTTTTAGTATTGTATTCCCTAATTTCTCAACTTTTTCTTACAGATGTAATTTTTTAAAATCATGTACTATTTCATGCTGAATGCATATTATGGATCTACAGAAACTGTAGTACCAATTATCAGTTAGCAAAGGAACATATTCATTAAGTCCGTATTCACTCACATGCCCCAAGTTGTCTTCAAATGTCTTTTGTAATTCAACTGTTAATAGAAACATACTGAGAGTCAGGGACAGCATGTGATTATAATGTCTTACGAGATTTAATTAGTTTCACAATTTCTGCCTTCCCCAAAACTTCCCACTCTTATCATTACCCAAAATGACACTCACTGTTTGAAAAGACTGAGACACCTGCACTGTGAAATATCCTACCTTCCACATTTGTCTGAATATATATATATATATATATACATATATATAAAATCCTGTGATGAGTTACATTGTAGGCAGAGTCTGTTGGGAAGGGGTGAAGGAAATATAAAAAAGTGCTAATTTAGTGTAACTGAAGGTATATTTTTTCTGGATGCAAATCCACTCTCTTCTTATAATTCCATTTGGAGATTTTCACTGGAAATAGTAGAGAGGTACGCTGGTAAAAGTCTGATAAATTCCATAGGCAATTTCACTTTTACCCTCATATATTTTATCTCATTAATTCATTTGTGATATTGGGGAATTGAACCCAATACATTCACACTGCTCTGTATTTCTATTGCTTTTTCAAAAAAAAATATTTTTTATTTGACACAAAGTCTCCCTCAGTAGCTAGGGATGGGCTCAAACTTGTCATCGTCCCAGACCAGCCTCCCAGAGTGCTGGAATTACAGGAGTGTACCAAAATGTCTGCCTTTTATCACCTATTTTAGACTCTGATTTTACTATGTTGTGCCACACCATTTAGTACTCTGACTTTCCATTTTAAAAATATATATTTCACTTGATAAGCAACTATAGAGCCATAAAACAAACAAAAAAAGATGAGCTTCATATCTGATCTCAGCCATTTAGCAGTTCTGACCTGAGGCTGAGTTTACTCATCTCATTAAACAGAATCCTTTTCCATCTCTGACATGTCTCCCTTTTTTTCTCTTCAGAATAATTAGAATAATAAGATAGAATATCTTGCACAGGGCTGGTATGAAGTTTTTCCCTAAATGCTAGTGACTGTGGTCATTTCTGTTGGCAATAATTTGTTTTAGGTTGGAACTGAACAAGTCCATGGTGTGTCTACAGCAGACAGAAAAAAGACCAGTATTGCCATGGAGTTGGTCACCAATCCTTCCATCTTGTTCCTGGATGAGCCCACAAGTGCTTTAGACTCAAGTGAAGCACATTGTCTTATTTTATTCCTGCAAAGGTAACTGCTATGGGAATTGTTCTTTTATTTATATAATATCTGGTTACTTTTGTGCACCAGATGATCTTGGTACAGAGAAGGCAATAATGAAACTGCAGAATTTCTTCCTTTCTTGTTAGAGAGGAACAGTTCATCAACACAACAGTGCTACCAAGAAAGATGAAAGAGAAGCACAGGAAGGGGTGGCCACAACCCACAAGGGGTTGTGAGGGCTGATCTTAATATCAGGAGGATCAGAGAAGACTTCAAGACTGTAGCATGTGAGCTGTATGCGTGTGAGTGAGACCAGGATGGATCTGTCAGGAGAGAGCTCTGGTTGGAAGCAATAGCTAGAATCCATGTGGCCAAGCCAGCCTGCTGTGTGTGGGACATCAAAGAGGGCCAAGGGATTGAACTGAGTGAATAACTGCTAATAGGGACATACTGAGAGCCAGGGATAGCATGTGATTATAATGTCTTAGGAGACTTAATTAGTTTCACAATTTCTGTTGTGACTAAGGTACTGTTGAAACAAAATATGGCAGACAATATGGCTTAACAATAGAAATTGTTTCTCTTACAGCTCTTGAGGCTGGAAATCTGAGATCAAGTTGTCCATAGCACTGTTCTTAGCTTCCTCTGTCATTGCCTGGAGATGACTATCTTCTTTCTTTATATGTCTGTCTCTGTTCTTGTCTCCTATAAATGAACATTATTCTCCCACTCAGTGACTTGATTTAGCCTTAATTGCCTGAACATTACTGATTTATCATTACTTCTACATCTGTAGTAGACAAACCAAAGAAATACACATTTACAAGCATGTTCATATGTATGTGTATGAATTATGGAATTATATTGACAATAAATGTATTTTATATATGTGTTTTTCTTTGCTCATATAGGTATCTGAGTGTCTCACAATGTTCTACCATGAGACAGCATTCCATCCTGTGTCTGTATATTTCCAATGGAGAGAAACATCAGTATACATCTATAATGATTATGGTTGTTTAAGCACATGTTTATTGAATATCTATGAACTCATAGTACTATGAGTAGTTGAAATCTCAAAGCTGAATGTTATTTTTTTGCCTTTCCCAGGTTGCAGCTGATTTTAGACAGTGAGCTCGTGGTTTCCATTATCATAATACATTTAGTAACCTGTGCAGAACAGGAACTTAGTTGTTTATGAAGGAACTTAGCTACTTCTATTGCACATTTTATGGAACTAACTGATCTCAAGTGGTCTGGTCCTCTTTGAGACAAATCCATTTGACACACTGTAAACCTCTGTTTAGTGCTTGTCAAATACTTAAAATGAAGCAATTCCTTTCATAACTATTTTAATTGCAATTTTTCAAGGGGAGTTTTTCCATTGTTTCTTCTATCCATAAGCTACAGTGAAGAAGTAGTTTAGCAGTGTTTCTTTTTTTTTTTTTTTTTTCCTTTTTAGCCGTGTGTCTACACTGGAATTAAATGAGACATTTAATGCCAGTCTTGTCCTATATAACTGTGATGTTTTAATGGGTCTTAAGCTATGAACTTAATCTTTAAATGAATGAATTAATAATATCCAGTCTGTTTTACAATAGTATTGTGAAAACGAAGGTGATATTGTCTCTAAAACATGTAGCAAAGATATTGAAAGTACTTAGTAATGTTTCCTCAGGGAACAATAATTAATAATAATTATAAAGCACAAAAAGACGTAAGATTAACCAGGTGATTATTGGTTTAATACTCAGTTCATATAGTATGAAGATGAGTATATTTTCAGCTTCCTTGGGGTAGCTGTTAACAAACCTGGACTCCTTGTATACACTACAGAGATTCTAATTCAGTGCCTGGAAAGTTTGTTCAAGAATCTGCATTTTAATAAGGCTCATGTGCATTCTATACTGTTAATGCACCATTCTTTCAAAAATACTTGCCTTTTAATAAAAGCCTTAAAACTAGCTTTATTTAACAATATAAGGTATAATGTGATATTTATAAGAGAAAATGAAGTTAAACTGGGATCAAATGTTCTAAAATCAGGAATGATGTATTTTATTAGGAAGTGTAAAGTTCAGATGTGTATTGATTGGTTATTGTCTCTCTAATTTAGGACATCTAGGCAGGGAAGAACAATCATCTTCTCCATTCGTCAGCCTCGCTATTCCATCTTCCAGATGTTTGATAGTCTCACCTTATTGGCTGCAGGCAAACTAATATTCCATGGCCCTGCTCAGAAGGCTGTAGAGCACTTTGCATCAGCAGGTATGGTTGAGTTCTGTATGCAGAGGATGCCTCATGCAAAGAATCCTGGAAGAGCCCAGAGGAGGTCACAAGAATGCTGTTTGAATTTGTATAGACAAACTATGGATTCTACCATTGTTGTAAAATATCTTTGGCCAGTTTAGTACCAGAACTTTTGTTCATTTTGTAGCACTCATCTGTTGTTTTGATTCCTTTCCATTTCCTATCCTATTTGAGTATGTCTGTATGTGTGTGTTTGCCTGAGATTCTCTTCTGGGCCTGTGTTTGTGTTGTTTTCCAGATGATTTGACTTTTCTTCAGAGTTTTATAATTAGTGTATTGTACTCACAGCCTGTTAATGGGTCACTTCAACATACCTGTTTTATTTGGGGTGGTGTTGGATACTGAGGATCAAAGGAAGAGCTTGCATGTTGGGGTATATCTTTAACACTTTTAAATTCATATTTTGAGATGACGTGCCTCACTAACTCACTAAATTGCCCAGTCTGGACTCAAGCTAGCCATTTTCATACATCCTTAATCTCTTTTTAATGTATCAACATTTCTTCATTGCTTCTTTCTCTCTTAGATTGAGTCAGGTGGTTTAATTTTTATTGTTACATGTCCTCTGCTTAATTTTTGAGCTATTTCCCTATGAGGAGAGATATTTCCAATGACTAAATAAAATTTTAAACATATACTAGCCACCTGTCTTAATATGTGCTTTTTAAATATATATCATTTAAAAATTAATACCATAATGTGGACTGGAAGAGAAAGAAGTTGCTTCCTTCCCATGAGCCAGTGGTGACGTGGGTTGGGAGGAGACATAAGATGCACCTTTCCCATTAGCCAACAGGAACTGTGGGCTGGGAGGAGAAATAGGATGTACCCTTTCCATGAGTCAGTCATAACTGTGGGCCAGGAAGAGAAACAAGATGTACCCTTCCAAAGAGCCAGTGGCTGTGGGCCATGAGGAGACACAAGATATGCCCTTTCCATGAGCCACTCATAACTATGGACCAGGAGGAGAAGTGAGATGTGCCCTTCTGATGAGCCAGAAGTAACTTTGGGCTGGGAGGAGAAACAGGATACACCCTTCCTGTGAACCATCCTGTGCATGTGCTGGGAGACAAGAAGAGCTGAACCTCAACCATCCCATAAGCAACCAGCTAATCTAGAGTTACACAGACTGAGTTGATAGCAACTGAGGTACAAAACAACTTAATGCTTGCATTGTTTCATTGAATTTGCAGGCCTAAAGCTGGTAGTCTGAACATCTCTTTACTGCTATACTGCATATTGTTATACAACAATATGCAGTATAGCAACTATGGGGGGTTTTCTTCTGCCTTTGTTTTGAAACCCAATATTTTTCTCATTGTTTTGCTGTATTTTATGATTTTGTTTTATTCAATATTTTGTATTGATTGGTTTTATTTGGTTCTGTTTTATTTGATTTTATTATGTCTGATTGCATGGGTAGTAATTTTCACCATAACAAGAGGTATTATGGTAGCAGTGGTTGATTTCTTATTATCCTGTTTTGAAGTCCTGTATCACTTTCAGTATTTTGTTTTGATTGACTTTATTGTTTGTTTTTATTCTCTTTGAAGTAATAAAAATAATTAAATAAATAAATATATAGATACATAGCACACTATATATGAATGTGTAAAGTCTATGGAAGTTGAATTTAACTGTTAGAGTTCAAGCCAACTTGAGTGATCGGACTGAAAGAAGTTGAGATCTGAGTTCAGGTGTGCTGTGTTGGTCATATTCTCTTGAACAATGCTGCTATAGGTCTTTCTTGTCTATCTGGAGTTATAATAGCATGACAAGTAAAAATTAGACCTCTGAGGTTAGTAGGTAGGGAAGCCATCATTACTGACATGCATATGCTGTTCCAGTGTTTCCGAGGGGAATTTAGAGAACACATACACTCTGGCACTTATATTTTCTGGATATATATGAGAAACATCACATATATTCAGCAAATGGTAAGTGTCAGAGGAGAAGTGATAAAAAAGTTTTTAGATTCCATGTTTGCATGCCTCACTTCCTGTACCCTAATGACATGAATGACTTTTATTTCCCAGGACATCAGCTTTGTCTTCTTGGTTTGCCTTCCTTCTCTCATAGGTTACTACTGTGAGCCCTACATAAGCCCTGCAGACTTTTTTCTGAGTGTCATCAGTGGAGTCTTCACTGCTGTGAAATCAGACACAGAAGAGAAAGACTATGAATGTATGTGGGTCTGTAAGATTCACAGTTTTACCTAGTAGTGGCTGAGATTTAGCAATGGGATAGCTCATCTGAAGAAGGCTTTGTGAATCCATTTGAATCTAGTCTTCCTGTTTTTCTTTGTCTTTCTTTTTTCACTCTCTGTTCTCTCTCTCTCTGTCTGTCTCTCGCTCTCGCTCTCACTCTCACTCTCTCTCCTCTCTCTTTCTGATCCTGGATTGAATATAGGGCTTGTTAGATAAGCCTTCCATTACTGAGCTATATCCCTGCACTTCTTAAGAATTTTGTCTTGAGTCAAGGCCCAGTATGAAGCCTTGCCAGGGTATCAGATATAGACCACAATACCTAGATTGAAGTTGTGTTCTGATAGTAGTCAAGAGATACACTATTCTCAGTAAGTGCTATTGTTGACTTTGATTTAAATTAGAAATGAGCATTTATAAATTACTATCACCTCTTATGAAAATTTCTATAAGAGTAAATATGTTCATTCACTATTTTTATGGAAAAGATGTTGAAACTGCTTAGCTGATTCCTCAAATTTCTTGCCTCCTCCTGCCTCTGTCTCTCTGTCTCTCTCTCTGTCTGTGTCTCTTTCTCTGCCCAATTGAAATGCCCTCCTATAAATTGGCCATTCTCTGTTCAATCTTAAAATCATCCTGCCTCAGCTTCCAGCAGTGCTTAACTCTACATACTTTTTAAAACACCCTATATTACTTAAAAAACAAAACAAAACAAAACCTTAGGCTTTTAAGCTTTTCAAGGACCCGAGTTTCTTATTAACAATTATGCATCTGTGAAATAATGCATTTGTTTTAAGAATCAGCGTTGAAATGGGAATAGGCTAAGTGGCTTGATGTATTCATAACGTTATGGTACCAGTAAAATGTGACTTTTTAGTGTGTATAGTCATGGCAAATCTAGTAATTTTTATTGTCAGGCTGTAGAATTGAGGTGTGATACAATAAATGAGTCACAATGAAATGTATTCAATTATGTCTTTTAAAAAATATTATTTCTTCTTTGCCCACTTTTGTTACAAAGGTGAGAAGATTGAAGAGTTTTCCAGGAGAGCTGAGCCAGTCGTAGAAAAGTTAGCTAGATTCTATGCTAATTCATCCTTTTGCAGAGATACAAAAGCTCAAATAGATCAACTCTCAGAGGATCAGAAGAAGAGGATCTCAGCTTTCAAGGAATTTACCTATGCCACCTCCTTTTGGCACCAGCTCAAATGGATAAGCTGGCGCTCAATTAAAAACTTCCTGGGTGATAGCCAGACCTCTATAACTGAGGTAAACTGAGAATCCTTTTCATTGTGCTGCAAAATAGTTATGTAGGAAAAATCTGTTCTTTTCTAGGGTTGTTTATCTCCTGCCAATCCTCCCATTTATTTGTCATCCCCACCCCATCTAGGATATGGAAACAATAAATGCCACAAGAAAGCACAGTTGTTTTTAATTCTTGAAATATCTTGTTAGAATGCCCCAAAATATTTCATACAAACTGTTAGATAATCTAAGTAGAAATTTAATTTTGCTTCAAAATATATAAATGAAATACTGCTTAATTTGTTTTTTTCTAACAGGTGTCCACTTTTATTCACTAATTCATAGCACAAAATCACTATAAGATTTTGTGTTGCACATTGGGAACTCTTATATAATAGTGAACACCATGAGTAAAAATAAAAATCTGCTTTCATGAAACATTTTTTTTGAGTGCATAATAATTGTCTCCCTAGTGTAAAAAATTACTGAAAGCATAATAAGTTCCAAATGTACAATAGATATTGTGAAAATGAAAGGGAAAGACAGTGCTCAAAAGGAAATAGCAACTGGGGTAGGGGAAGGGAGAAAAGGAAGAAGGGATAAGATTATATGTATATAGATATATGCATAAATGTATGTATATATACATATATACATACATATGTACAAGATAACTATAGTACTAATCTCTGTAAATTCATGAAAAACAATAGTTTGTGCTTTCATTGTTTGTTTGATCATTTTTCTTTATGCCTAAATCTTGTGATCTGAACTACTTCTAAGAAAACAATATGCATTACATTGACTAGTGTTTAAAATTATATTGAATAGAAATAAAGAAAGCATGTCTAGTAATAAGATGAATTGAACTGAAAATTTGAGAAGAGATGGAGTACAGAAGGGGGACAGAGAAAGAAAGAGATTGAGAGAGGTTGGTTTGTGGTTGAAATGGGGCAGTGAGGGAACCTAGTGCCCCTGAGCTGCCCTGAGGGTGGTGAGGGCTGCCCTGCCTGGGGGAGGAGCCTGCACACCCCGTGCTGCTCCCTACACAGTCACTGCTTTTCTGTGTGTAGAGATCTGAGTATTTGGAAATCAGTAGTTAAAGAATATGCTGTTTATAAACAGATAGGAACCAAACTTAACAATCTTTACTTAACTGATGTGTGTTTCTTCTCACTGGTCTATGAAGATTACTGCCTATCATACTTTACGGTTTCTGTGTTATTCATAATTGTGATAGCACATAAACTCTACTTCTGGTTTGCTTTTCTAAAATTTACAAAACAAGAATTTTGGCTGGTTATTCTTGAGTGGTTTTTTTTATTATTGATCCACTAGTTACTATTATTAATTTGTTGCATGTTTTGGCACTCATAACATACTGGAGAGTACTTAATATGTGCACCATAATTTTCATATTTGAATATTGTTGTCATCCATTGGAAGACTATCTGGTCCTTGCAATTTGGCATTCCTCTAAGAACACAGGCACTTCAGTGTCCTGTCAGTCAAGAATAATATTTTTTCTTTGAGAACAGATTTTATGCCCTTTGGAAACAAGTTCAACGATATATATATATATATATATATATATATATATATATATATATATATATATATTATTGAACAGTGAGATGATGTAATATGTTGATATTTTTTTGTTTTTTTGTACCGAGGATCAAAGTCATGACTACATGCTTGCAAAGCAGGCACTTATGCCTGCTGAACTAAATCCCCAGCCTTGTGTTGATCTTTTAACTCACACTGTTTGGAGTAAATAATGGTCACATTCCTTGTGGGGAGTTTTTACATGCAGGCAACACATCCTAATTCCTTTTCCCTCCCTTTCCCTTTTCCCTCCTGTCTTTCTCCTTCTCCTGATCCCTATTCCGTTTAAAAGGATTTGTCTCCCTACTTCCTGTTATATGTCTTCTATTTCTTATTTATTAAATTTTTGGTATCCTCATATAAGAGAAACCATGCAATATTTAAATTTCGCATCTTATTTATTTCAATCAATCTATAGTCTCAAGGTGCACCTATTGTCTTACAAATGACTCAAGTTTATCCTTCTTATGGTAGAGCAATACTCAATTGTATATAAAGATTGTATTTTTTTTGTACATTCATCTGTAGGTGGATATACAAGCCATTTAGAAAATATCAATATTATAAATTGTGCTCCTATAAATATAAGCATGCATCACTGGAATATGACATTTTTACTACATTTGGGATCTTTCAGGGTCTTTTGCAAAAGATTTTTACTTGTTTGCTCAAAAAGAGGTTTGCATGTTTCTGATCCAAGACCAAAAAATGGTAGCTTCTGGCCACATATGATTAGAACATACCTGCTTATACCCATTAGGACCATGTGTGGTTTGGTGCTGGTGTTCCTTATGCTACAAATATCACATGCATGTTCAACCTCAGTGTTGCACCTGGGAACTCACTTCTATTAAAGGAATCCCAGTAAGGTACAAAGCATCAATCTCTAGAATAAGTGTAGGGCATTTTATCTCCCTGAACTTCACATATCAATTACTGTTCAGGTTTAGAAATGCTGGAATAATAGAAGTGCAGTAGGAAATCCTTTTTCATAAAAAACCAGATAGTAAATATGTTAGGCTTTGCAGGCCATATGTGGTCTTTTTCTCAGATTGTGAATCCTAATTTTTTTTTTGGCAAACACAGTCCTAACTAATACTTGAAATGAACAAAGCTATGTTGTGATAAAATTTTATTCATGGATTCTGAATTTTCAATTTCATATATATTTGATATTGTAAGAAATGTTATTCCCGACCTTTTCATCCTGTTATCATTTCTTCTGTTGTGAAATGTTCAGTTTGCCTGAAGGCTTCTTTCATGACAGAATGAATAACACATTCATACCTTATAAAATCAGGACTTTCTCAAGAAATTAATTGTTTTGACGGTATAGCTGAAAACTGAATAAAATAGTTTGAGAACATTGAAATCTGTATGAAGCACCCTATTTATAATAGTGATATTGTAGGAATATCATACTGTAGATGTGTCCTCCCAGAGTCTCATGCATTCAGAAGTGGTGTTTTTAGAAATTGATTGAATGATGGGTTTTAGAAAATGAGTACTTGTTATAGCTCACTTGATGCTAGGAGATCTGGACTGGTTAGCAGTGGGTCCCCGCTGTCATGTTCTAGAATACATTTTCCTCCCTGCAGCCTCTATTCTTTCCGTGCTTCTTGTCCACCATTACATGGGCACCTTTCTTCACCCAGGCCCTTCACCCATATAGGTTCTGTCTTAGAGCCAGCTAACTCTAGGTTGGAACTTCTAAAACAATGAGTCAAAATTAATCTCTTATCCTTTAATTTGTGCATGTTAGGTACTGTGTTGCTGTGATGAAAGGTAGGACTTCAGAAAAGGTATCATGTTTGAATGGAAAAAACAAAGCATGGATAGTGTCTAGCTTGATGAATATCATAACATGTTCTTTTACTCTGTGAAAATATAGGCTATTGTACAAATGTGTGTACTGTGTGTTGATAAAGCCATCAGCATTTATTTGGGAATATTGCCCTGTGGAAATGAAGAAGAGTATACTCAGAGTATAATTATAATATGCCAGGATAACAAAATCACATTCAGATTCCTATTTTTGATTAGCAAAGGGATTTTAAAGGTTATTTCATGAGTACAATATTTAAATGATGTCCCTCATAGACTATGATTTTCATCAGCTGGTCTTTACAGATCATTGTGTCATAATACTTAGTCTTACTTCACATTTTTTGTCATTTATAAATTACTTTCTGTCTTGGAATTGGACATATTGTAGGATATTTTCATTTTCAGATGACTGTATCTCATATTTTTATATGTAATCCACTAGTAACTCTAATTAGAACACTTTCATTATATTACATCATAAGTAATGCTGAATTACCCTTTGCTAATTACTGGGCCTGTGAAGGCTTTTTCTCCTAAAAACAAAGGAGATATTTGTGCAGTCCATCTGGGAGCCATCCACATAGACTGAGTAAGTAAAGGACGCAAGGACAGCTCTTGTGGTCATGTGGACTGCAGGTCTCACTGGCTGAGGTTGATGGAGAAGCAGTGACAGAGAGGCATAAAGGCAGCTCTTTAGCGTCCTAAGGAAGATAGCTGAAACATTTGGTTAAAATAAGAATTCCCTTTTATATACAATCAGTGACTTCCCAGAGATTGGATAACTGGCATGCAGTTTACCCCATAACTTCCTATTGTGTAAAATATCATTGTGTGCTTTAAAAAACTTTTATTCATTTAGCTTTTGATACATGGGATCAATGCCAGATTCTTGCACATGCTAAGCAAGTACTCTACCTCTGAGCTACTTTATATCCCTAAAGTGCTGTTTAAGTTCATTTTACTTTCACTTTCACACTTTGAAGTACAAAACTGTGCACGCCCTCTGGCACAGAGTTGGTGATGTCAGCTCAAGACAGAACTTGTAGTCATGTAGACTTTATTTTGCTCCTACGAGGACCCTTCTGGGTGCCTGCATTGCTCTTTTACACTTCATAGCATTCGTGAATGCAGCACCTGAGCCGTGCCCTGATCTGGCAGCACCTGGCAAGACAATGGGAGGAACTTTAGCTTTTCTAGTCATCGCCTGTGTTGCCCTGTCAGCTTCTCAAATTTTAAGTTTAATAAAGGGAACAATCTACTGAAGTATATTTTATATTCTTCATTCAACTTTGACCTGCATATTTGACATCTTTAGTTCAGTGGTGATGTGTGTGTGTGTGTGTGTGTGTATAAATAGTAAATCTATCTTAATAGTTAATAATGGGTAAAAATTTTGCTTCTAACTGAAACTCATTTCATTTTATTTTTTGGAAAGACCATTATCATTATTATGGAGGGACTTCTTATAGGTGCCTTTTTCAGTGGAATAAAAAATGATTGTGCTGCAATCCAGATTAGGTAAGTAATTTTATCTCTTAATTCTAGGAAATGCTGTTACTGTGTTCAAGCTTATGGATATCTGCTAATGATTTAAAAATTGGACAAAATACAGTTTGTCTTTTTTTATTATAGTGACATGAGTCGATATAACAATACTGAATAAAAGCATTTACAGTCTTTGTCATATGATACAAATGTGTATAATTTTAATGTATTTACAACACTTATTTTCAACTTTATTTTAAGTGTACAGTTCAGTACATCAAGTAAATCCACATCGTACAACCATTACCACCATCCACTCTACAAATGCTTTTTACCTTCACAGAAACTTTCATGTCGAGTAAAACAGTAAATCCCCATACAAATCTTCTCCTTTCTGTGTCTGAATTTGACTACTCTGGAAGTCATATATATATATATATATATATATATATATATATATATATATATGCTGCAGAGTATATGGTATGTGTTTGTGTACGTGTTTGTGTGTGTTTTAGTTCTCTAACCATGTGTCCTCAGCTTCACCAAAGTTTGAATTTATCTTTGAATTTTATTCCTTCTCAAGAATTAGGAAGTCTATTGTGCTAGGCATAAATTTAGCCATTAGCAGGTGGAGTGATAGGTAGTTTGTATATTCATACAAATGAAATAAAACATGATGTTTTCCCGTTGTTTTCTGAATCATTAGGTATAGATAAAATCCACAAAAGCTTGTTCAAATTTTAGCTCATGTGAGTATAAAGTTCTATAAGCCAGCTGAAAAGAGCCAGGAATCATACAAACTCCAGACCATGAGTGAAGTTTGGAAAACCTTAGGGCCTCAAAGCATACAGAAAACATCCATGTAGGAAATACATCAACATCCAGAAGTTCAGTATATGCCTTATTAAAAAAAATATGATACCAACAATTAAAGGGAAAAATATTTCTTGCAAATTTCGATTCCAGATTATGGAACGGGTTTGAACTAGTGCCTGCTTCTGCTCTGTTCTTTTGATCTCTCTCCCTCTTCATTTTCCTCACAGAAGTTCTACATTCTTTTTCTTTGATCAGTTAAACATTACATCATTTCTACAAAGTCGTGTGATTAGAAAACTGGCCTAAGTGTGTTTAAATAACTGAAGGTTTTTTTCTTCTGCTCTATCCTGACAGAGCTTGGATGCTGTACGTGCTGACAACCTTCCACTGTCTCAGCTACATGTCTATAGTACAGCTCTTTCTGGGGGAGAAGAAGCTCTTTGTGTGAGTAGGGCTCTATTTTGGGAAGGGCTCTCAAAGGATGTTGGGAAATGGTTACATCTAGCTATGGCTAAAAATGTCATGCTGGCATTAGTAGTGTCATTTTTTTAAATTTTTCCTTATTTACTTGTTTAGTTTTCAATTAGAAATTGTAAATATTTGTCACTTACAACATGCAATTTTACATTTTTATGGAGATTACCAACATTTATTGAGATAATATAGCCAAGGACAGGGGAAGAGCCTGATACCAAGTTATAAAGAATTGTAAGTTTATATCTTACTCAGCAAATGCCAATAGTGTAGAGGAAGCAGTGATAAAGGGATCAATAGGTGTTCAGCTAATTTTGAAAAGCTTGGAAAAGATAAAACCATAGAACTGCTGTTAACTTGGAGTTGGAAGGTAAAGATGACAAAGAATGTGACCAAGTTAAACCACAGGTGTGCAGAGGAAAGAGCCAAAAGGCTGCTTCACAACAAAGAGAAGAATGATTTTGTTTCTTGTATTTTCAAAAATGTGAGAAATTTTCCCCTTATTACATGTCAAGGAAAGGAATCCTCATGGAGGGAATGAAGATAGTAGAGTTTAGAATTATGGGAGATGTCAGGAAGAGGAAAGATTAGGATTTGGTGGCTGACAGGACTCTGTAAGTTAGATGTATAATCACTAAAAAAAGTATTTCATTTCTATTAAACATAAGAGTAGTAGAAGTAAAAACAGATTAGAGATCTAAAGCTGTATTCAAGGTCTTAGAGAATAATTATGTCACATTCATAATCAGAAGTGAAGCAAGAAGAGCCCTTACCGTCACTGAGTTAAGTGTTTGAAGCACTTCACAGAGAGCCAGCATCAGAGGAGAAACACAGTCTCTGAGGAATGTGGTGACACAGATCTTGTGTACAGGGAAGGAGATGTTCTGAGAACAGTGAGAATGACAACAGGAGGGATCTGTAATGAGAGAAGATCACTGTGAGGACTTCCTGTGGATGATATCCAGAAGTGCTCACGTTGAAGAGCATGAAAAGTTGGAGGAAGCACAGAGGATATGGGATGCTTTCGTATTATACATGTGTCAGCAGAAATCTATAAAGAATCTCACCTATTAGTTTATGTCTTTTTTTTTTTTTTGGTGATTCCGGGGATCGAACTCACAGCCATGCACTTTCCAGGCAGGTAAATCCCTGGCCCCAGTTTATGCCTTATTAAATTATCAGGGATGTATAGTTTTTGTTTGTTTTCTATAGGCACGAGTATATGAGTGGATACTACAGAGAGTCATCATATTTCTTTGGAAAATTGTTATGTGATTTGGTACTCAGGAGATTGTTGCAGAGCTTTGTCTTTACTTTCACATTATACATTATAATAGGTAAGTAACAAGACAGGGAGGCTGTGCCTTTAATCTTGGATGTGTGGTGAGGCCAGTTTCCTTTGCCAGTACATTTGTGATTCTCAGAATTGCTGACCAAGCCACAAGCTAGGGAACCATGTAAACATTAAGCATGAACACTCTAAAATGTCTATTAAATATGGTTATTATTCCCAAGACTTTTTGCTACTGAAAATTTGAAACTATTTGTAGAATTATATTTTATTTAGACATACATATATTATTTATTCAAATATGGATAAATTTGTAAGGTCTGTCTTGAAAAGTTGAGATACTGATTGCATAACTGTGTTTTTTCCTATGTTTCTCAAAATATCTAAGTAAAAATATAATGTAGATATGTACTTAATAACTAATGTCTCTATCTGTATCTGTAAACATATGTTTATCCAATTAATATACACAATTATAAATGTACATATGTATATATAAATAGAGATATAAAAATTTCAACATGAAAATGTATTCTCCCTCTCCAATTATCCAATGAAAGACATAAGATGACTGGGATTTATTGAATTAATGGGCATATTTTTTTAATAGTTGTAGAAAGATTCATTTGTGCAGTATATTCAGAGCTTACAACTCTTGGCATGTGCACACACACACATAGAAATATACATTTTATAACACAATAAAAGATACAACCACTAATAGAGCTTGTCTTTCAATAAGTTAATAAGAAATGTTTCACAAAAATTAGGAATATCATACAGAATTCCTGCCTACTGATTGATATTATTGCACATATTTATCAATCTTTAGACTACGTAACTTATAGCAACACGTCATTATTTTTTACAAAATAATTTGTGAAAGTTAAACTTCCCACTCTTCATTTAAAAGTTGTAGGGTGCTTTGTCAACTTTTTTGGGGGATATTCTAACTGCAATGCGTTCATGTACTTCTGATCCTAGTTTCTACATCCATGCAGTTATAGTAAACAATAAGTACTGTAGCAATGCTGATTACGTGAATGCATCATTGATGAGTTTTCACTGACAGAAGATAACAGAATTCTGACCAGTTATGGTGTCTATAACTCTCCATGTCAGGAATCAACAATTGTTGATAATTTCATGTACTCAATTATAGGTGCTATATGGAAAAGTACTTTGCAGTAAGTGTGAAATAAAACTCTGTGGTAAGTTTCTACATTTACATGTAAGGGACAGTAAAATTGATGAGCTAGAGTATCTGGTTAGACGGTTACTTTTTAATATGATATTAGTTTCTCAGAACATTGTGTTGCTATTTACGCAATAAGCAATCAGAAATATGTAACAATGCAGGCAGCTGGACTAATCCCTTCTTTTCTTTCCAAGGACTGAATCCAGCAGTGAAGGCTTTCTTCATTATGATGCTTACCCTTTGGATGGTGGCTTGTTCAGCTGATTCTGTGGCACTGGCTATAGCAGTAGATCAGCGTGTGCTGCTGTGCATAATAACAAATCTCTTGAGCAACTATTTAGTGTTTATGCTGGTAAGAGACATGCATCTCTGAGAGGTTAATTTTTTCCATTGTTCTTTCATACCTGGTCACCATCATGTGAATCTTGCTTTGAAGATTCTATATGTGGGACTCTGATGCTTTCATCAAACCATAACTAAAGTTTATAAGAGAATTTAACAGCTTTCCTCAATACTCATAAACAACCTTTTTGAGGGTTCTGTTCTAATGTAGCTACTATAACTTGATTAACATGTCTTTGCTGATTAACTTCTTTTGTTGTTCTTTTTGAGGCAGGGGCTTGCTGTGTAGTTCATGGTGATGTTGGACTCACTGTCTAGCCCAGTCTGGCCTCAAACTTAGAGCAGTCTTCCTGCCTCAGCCTCCACAGTTCTGGGGTTATAGCTGTGCACTGTAATGCCCTTCTTCCCTGATTAGCTTTTTAAAACACAATTCTTGTAACATATTGTGAAAACTTAATAAGTGAGAACCTCAAAAAACAGAATAATTATGATTGGCAGTTTCCTTCATAAACTAGCCAGACTTTCTGCTGGCTTCCTATGTTAGCGTTAGAGAAATTTTATTTCTTAACTACAACAGAAGTGATTTTTGGATTTTGGATTTACACCTCTTTAGAGTGAAAATTAAGTTCCATGACAAGTTAGCAGTGTCTAGTAGGAAGGGGTTCATTTGAGTGCTTCTCATATTTTGAAAAAGATGCTTTTAAAATTTCAAGAATGTTAAAACTTTACCTCCCAGTGGGACTCTCTTCATGTACACTCTAGGAATGGGCCTTGTTGGGTAAAAAACAAGCTCTTAGTTGCTACTATGTACTTAGACCTACATTGTGACTTCATGGTGGAGATTAGGCAAATTAAACAGTGGCAACAACAATCACATGTGAGAGCTATTAGGTACACAAGATGACCAGCAATATGCATCCTAGTACACTGTTAGTAACACATTAGTCTTTTTGGATCACTGGAAAGGGCAGTATTAAATGAAGAATCTCCATCTTGTATCTTGGCAGTTCCAAAAATATTCAGATTCTGTCCATCAATGTTAGGAGTATCCAGAAAAAGGATGAATTGAAACTTTCCTGAGTAGTCACACCTGTAATCCAGGGCACGACAGAACGATATAATCATTTATAATCCTCCCACCTCAATACAGGCAAATAAATATGTTTCCAAATTGAAGTCTGAACTTCAATAGAGACAAAATTAAATTGAGAAAGCAAGGCAGCAAGATGCCTCCACAAATACACAACTCTGCAGAAGCTAACTTTATAGATGAGGAAGGACATGAAAATTCCAGGAAAGAATTTAAAAACCTGATAAATTAAAATGGTCAGGAAGATTGATAAAGAGACAGATAAACATATGAGTGAATTAGTAACTAAACTGACCAATGAGATCTACATAGATATGAAATGCAATTAAATTAATTAAAGTTGATAATGACCATTTTAGTAAAGAGATAGAAGTTCTAAAGAACCAAGTAACTCTTTGAAATTGAAAATATCAATTCATTAAGTCAAAAATTTCATTAAAAGTTGAGTCAATAAACAAGGTCAATCAGAAGATAAAATATCCGGTGGTAAAATAGGGTAGAAGTGTTACAACACAGAGCAAAAATAGAAAAAAAAAAAAGGAATGAACGACAATGAACAGAAGAATACATAAAACTAAAAGAATAAACTTAAATCTGTTGGCCTAGAAGAAGGTGCTGAAGTAAAAGACAATAAATAAAAATTATCTACCCAATTAAAATTACAGCAGAAAATATCCTAAAATTTGGAAATGAGACAATTACTTAAATAAAGGAGGTATTTAGTACCACACATAGATATAACCAGAAAATAACCTCCCCATAACACACCACAGTCAACATGCCAGGAGTTCAGGACAAAGTAAGAGTTAAAAGCTGTTAAGAGATGTACCAAGTCACTTATAAGGTCAAATGCTGCAAAGAATGTATGCAAATGTATCCTGCAAAGAAACTTTCAAAATCAAAGGAAAAATAAGGACCTTCATGATAAACACAAACTACACAAATTCATGTCTTCCAAGCTAGCACTGTTGAAAATACTTAAGGAAATCAGCAATACAAACAAGACAACAATTGAGAGACAATGTGAAAGAATAAAGCTCAATGAAAAAAAAATGATACAAGAATAAACAATAGAAATGAATGAAACATAAGAAAAATGAGAAAGTGACAAGAGCATGTTCATAGTTTTCAATATTTATTGTTCATTATTGTAACCTTTTAATTAAAAACCAGATTGTAAAACTAGATACATACACAAGGCCCATCCATATGTTTGCCTGAAAGAAATATACCACACCTGCAAAGGAATTCATAGACTGAAAGTGAAAGCATGGAAAATGAAATTCCAAAGAGCTGGACTTAAAAAGCAAACAGGGGTAACTACACTCATATCTGACAATGTAAATATCAAACCCAAACTAGCCAGCATAGATAGAGAAAGTTGTTACATACATTAGGAAGAGATAATAATCATAAATATGTACACATCTAAATGTGACACTATTAGACATAAAATGAGTTTGCAGTAAAATCCAGTGACAGACCTCAGCAAGCCACTATCACAAATTTGTGAAGAAGAAACCAGCAACAACAAAATTTCAGAAATAAAATGCACTGTAGATCAAATGGACTAAGCCAGTATGTAGAGTATTTCATCTGACAATAATAGAATACATTCTGCTTTCAGTATGTTGAAAAACTTTCTTAAAACAGGGCAATTTTAGACTATAAAAAAGTGTCAATAAGTGCAATACATTTGTAATAATCTTAGGCATCTTTTAGGATCAGAATGAACCAAAACGTGGGATTAACTATAAAACAAGCTGCAGAAACTACAGAAATATATAGAAACACAATAACATCATCTTACATGATCAGGAGGTCATTGAAGAAATCCACAGAAATTTAAAAGTTCCTAGTAGTAAATTATTTTGGAAATACTACATATGACAATCTGAAATTCTAAGGTGGATATTTATAATTATGTGTGCCCACATTAGGCAAACAAAGCAAGGTCCAATAAGCAACTCAATTAGACTTCTCAAGTTCCTATAAAGAAAAAATAAACCAGACCCTATTACAGTAGAAGAAACAAAAATATAGGATTGTAGAAGAAACTGATGAAATTGAAACTTTAAAAGAACACAAAGAATCTGTAAACCAAAGATTTTTTTGGAAGGGTAAACAAGGTTGATAAACCTTTAGCGAAAGTTACCAGAAGAGAGAGAAGGCCCAAGTTAGGAAATGTAAAAGTAAAACTGAAGTTATGGCAGACACCAGTTAGCTCCTGAAGATCATCAGAAGCTGCTTTCAAAATTTATACGCCAAGAGTTTGGAGAATCTGGAAGATATGGTTAAATTCCTAAACATATATGAAGTATCTAGGTCTAGCCAAGAATATACACAGAATCTAAGCATATTAATAACAAGTGATGATCTTGAAGTAGTGTTAAACAATTCCAATTAGGAAAAGCCTAAGACCAGATAGATTTGTAGCTGAATAATATTAGACCTGCATTGATGAACTAACACCCATGCTCCAGCCTAAATTTCCAACATAATAGAAAGCATACTTTTCTTCCCAAATATATTCCATGGCAGAAGATTACCCCAATACAAAAACCAGACAATGGCTCCAAAAAAGTAAAAGCTACAGACCAATATCTTCCATGAGCATAAATGCAAAAATTACTCAATTTGGTCCTCACTGACAAAACTCAACAGCACATTATATACATTATGCATACAGAACAAGTTGATTGTGGCTGGAGATATAGTTCAGTGCTGTAGCATTTGCCTGGCAAAGAGAAGGTCTTGAGTTTGATTCCACACACACAATAATAACAAATAAACAAAAAATACCCCAACTTGATTCATCTCATGAATACAAGAACATACGTAAGCCAGTAAATATAATGTGTCACATAAATAGATTCAAATATAAAAATCATATGACCATTTTAATATCTGCTAAAAAATCCTTTGAGAAAACCCAATACCCATTCCTATACCATAAGAACTTTATTGCAAATCACTAAAAGTACCTGAACTCAAAATAACAAATGTTACATCTGTCAGACCCACAGTAAACATCATATTAAATGGGGAAAACACCTAAAAGAATTTCCTCTAAAGTCTTGAGAGAGACAAGAATATCTACTCCCAAAACTCGCATTCAATAGAAAGCTTGAAATTTTAATCAGAACAATCAGTAAAGAGAGAGAAAATGTACATAAATAGGAAAATGATGTCAAATGGTTCCTCTTTGCAGGTGATATGTTTCTTTTCATACATTACCTAAAAACTCCATCAGAAGGCATTTAGATCTGACACACAAATTGAACAAAGTGGTTGTATAGAAAATCAATACATAAAAAATAAATTAGCGTTCCTGTACATCAGTGATGAACCTACTGAGGAGTTTAGAAAAATAATTCTTTACTGATGCTTCAAAATTTAAATGCATAGAAATTAGTTCAATGAAGGAGGTGAAAGTCTTTCTTAACAGGTCTTTAAAGAAAGAAATTGAAGAGGACAATAGACAGTGGAAAGACACCCCTTACTCTTAGACTGGAAGTGTGAAAATATTTTAAATGGCCATAAAAGAGTTCTATACATTCAATGCAATCACTATTAAAAAGCAATATTATTCAACAAACTGGAAAATGCAATTGTGAATTTCATGTCAAATAAAAAAAGAATCAGAATCACTAAAGCAGTCCTGAGACAAAACAGTAATGGTGGAGACATTATCCATATTTCAAACTATCCCAGAAGGAAGTAGTTAAAAACAATAACAACAATAATATAGTACTGCATTAAACACAAATATAGGTCAGTAGAAAAAGACTCAGATAGAAGCACAAACATATACAAACTAGGATGCAAAGGAAAAGAAAACTGCCTACACTGTTGCTGGGAAGGTTGGCTAGAACAAACTCTGGTGAATGTTGTGCAGTCAGTTATCCAAACTGCAATCCAGAACTCATTTATCACAAGGTGCTGACACTGCAATAAGGTTTTAATTTAGAAAAACATCGAATACATTAACATCCTTTGTCTTAAAATAAAAACAAATAACACCATAGTTTGCCTCCACTGGACTCTTAAAGCATTTAAAATATCATTTAACCCAGCTGCACAACCTAAGTGTATTCCAAAAAGAATCACAGACTATATACTATGACGATACATGCATAACCATGTTTGTATCAGTGCAATTCACAATGGATAAACTGCAACATAGCCATTAATTGATGAATGGATTAAGAAAATGTGGTGTGTATATACATTATGGAATATTACTCAGACATAAACATGAAATCAAGTCATTTACAGGAAAGTATATGAAACTGGAAACTATAATTTTAAGTGAAATTAGCTAGCCACAGAGAATTAAATATTTTCTCTTTTGTGAAATACATAAATTAATAAGCAATTAAAATAAAGGAGAATGTTGTGGAAAAACTTGCATGGAAGATTCACAGCATCAAGGCACTTGGAAGACAATAGCTTTACTTACATCAGTGGGCTGGAGGAAACTCAGTTCCAAATCACCAGCTCTGGCCTGGAGCTAATCAGACATTTTTATATGTGTTTTAAGCAGGAAATACAAAAGGCTTATAGCAGGTTATTTTAAAGTTGGTTGCATATGTTTCATCATACGTTGTTATGCAGATTCATTTTGGGCAAGATCAATTGGGGATTTCTTATCACATAGCAGGAAGGTCAGAGGCTTGGGGGATTGAGTAAAATCAATCATTGTCTTTAACTTAGCCAGTGTATTTTTTTGGTTATAAGTCCTTGAAACAAGTTAGTACAACAAGATGCACTTGCTAACTAAATTATGTTTATCTTACAAATTGCAGTGCACATGGGGTATGTCAAGGCTAGCTGAGTCTGACACTGAATATAAGATGGGCTGGGGCTGCCTACCCCACTCCTAATATCGTGTCAGGCTATAAATTTTAAAATTTCATTACAAGAGAACCAGAAAGCATGAAGATAATTCTGGAATGGGACAGAAGCCAAGTGGGAGGCACTGAAATCTTTTAAGATATGTTAAATGCATGTACCAACTTTTCGAAGTGAACTCCACATACTAATCTACATTAGCATGGACTAACACAAGATAAGTTTAAAATACTGAAACATTTATAATTTCACAATACTCAGGAACCTTATTTCTGGGTTTATGACTATATTCTATGTCAACATATCTGTTTATCTATTTTAAAACTAGTTATATAGTTCTAATCTTATATACATATCAATTTTCCACTCCCATAGGTCAGTTATGAGAATAATGAAGCACTTTCTCTTACAATTAAACAGAAATGTTTTGCCTTTTAAAACACATATCCTTTCTGCACATGTTTTAAGATGATGCATAATTATCATAAGCCGGTGGTGGTGAAACTACAGCATGCATGGCACGGCTAGCTGTCTGTTATTATTGAAAGCTTTGAAAGATTCACCATTGCTGCCATAGTTCTTGACAAAATTTTTTCTGACTCATTTGAATTCAGCAACTACTCATATAGATGTCATTGAAAAAGTACTATGCTGTGTGATCCTCTAAAGAAAACATAGCTCAATAAATAAAAATATTCATTGATTTATTTGATGCTTACAGAGATTGTTGTGTAGGGATGTCTGTATATAGCTTTTAAACCAGTCATACAATTATATTTACCTAGAGAAGCTTTGATGTATACTAAACATTTGTTTAACTGAAGTCTAAATATATGCACACTCACCAGCAATACCGATATTTTTTGCACATCTCAGAAGACCTTATTCCAGTTAGGGTAAATTCTATGTGAACTTCACAGTGCCACTTGTTCATCTTGAGCAGTCTTTCCTGGCATCACCATTGTGATGCTGTTTTTGCAACAGTTTAAATGGACACATTGACCATATTATCTGATGTATTTCACCAAATTATGGTGTTTAACAGTTCTTGATTTGGGACCCTTGTAAGCTGGCTTCTAATCCCAAATTATTGAAATAAAGTGCAAACCTTTGTAAATAATACATTATTTTTTATAGGAAGTATCGTGGGTTATGTGATTCCTAGGATTGTTCTGGTCTCTCACAGAATTGACAAGAATTTTAGGGGAACAAATGGGTGTGGTGTTTTTACAATACTCAGTAGAGTTGACCCATCATGTTCATCAGTTCTGCATCCAAAGATTCAACTAAACTCACCTAAAAATATATAAAATAAAAATTGTGTCTGTATTGAATAAATAACTTATTTTTTTCTTGTCATTATTCTACAAGCAATACTGCGTAAACAGTTTGTATTGCATCAGTATGATGGTTGTAAGTTTCTTGAAGAAAAAATTTTCTAGAATTCCTCCTGAAATTCCTGGACCTGTTGTGATTCATGGATTTTGCTTTTTTTGTAGAGATTTTCATTTACATCACTTTTCTTTGGAATAAATCGCTCTCAACTCTTATGGCTTCAGTACATCAGTATTCCACATTATGGAATTACGGTAATTGTGTTTGTCCATCTCCATGACTGGGCCCCCAGGCTGGAAACAACCAAAGTAAACCCTGTTCATCTCGTTTTCCTGGTCATTGCACTAAGGAGCAGTAGATGAAAAATCTCTATTAGCAGTGGTTAATACAAGATAAAGGTCTTGCCTGGAGTTTTCTCAGGTCTCCACACTCTGTGAGAGGTAAAAGTTGGGGTAAATTTCACAGAGAAGACAGAACAAATGATGAAAACATATTGTGTTTCAGTTGGATAAGTAAATAAATGAGAAAAAGGGAGACTAGAATGCATAGTTTGCATTCAGCTAACAACAAGAACAAAGACCGTGTAATGGTCATTGCCATATTTGTTTTGGCATGCTAACCAACTTTCCTTCAATTTTTTTTCTTTTTAAAGTTTAACGTAGTTTAACTAGATACTAATAAAGATGTGAAAAAGCATTATTCTTATTTCTAAGAAAAAAAGAAAATAAAATAGAGAATAGCAATAGTTAATATACTGGGTATCAAAATCTTAAAAGAATAGCCAAAATGGTACTCAGAGTACAAGTCACCAAAGAAATGGCACTTCCAGAGAAGAAACAAGCAGAAAAATGCACAGAACTTTCTCTACAATAAACTAAGGGAAACTACTAGTATACATGTATTTCTAGCTCCCATAATTGCAACTGATTTTGAAAATCAAACAAGCACAAAAGGTTGTTGCACTGTATCAACACTATTCATTGTTATCATAACAAGCTTAGTGTTTGTGAATTTATGATATGGTGGAGAGAAGGCAGGGGTACAATCTGAAGTAATCTATCCAGTGTTCTCCTTCCTGGTCAACTGAAAGTAATATCCCAACCACTAGGCTTCTTCAATGTCAGGAAAATAGGCCTACTTCCTGTGACAAGGACTGTGAATGTGAAATTTGGTATGTTTGCAGAAAGAAAGAAAGAAAAAATACAGGGACAAAATTGTACTAAATTTCTCAGAAAAAATTTAGAATTTAAAAATATTTACTTTGCTCTAATTCCCATTGTGATTTAGGCTTTGCAGCACAACGAATTTTGGGAACAAAACTTCTGTCAAGCACTCGGAGAAACTGGAAGCACTGGTTGTTCTAAATATGTAATGTAAGTCTGTGCTCATTTCATGTGTTATGCTTTTGAGAGTCTTGATGTTTTCATGGTTGAAGTACTTCATCTTTTGAGGATTTGAGTTTGAAATGAGTTCCTTTGATGATGAGTTAAGGATATGCATTCTCTGGTATCTGTGTCCCCAATCCATGGAGAACAAATAGTAGGAAATAAAAGGATAGTAGCAGAAGATCCTGGCAATTCTCTTTCCCTCAGGCATTAGAAGACATCATGAAATGAAAATCTGCATGGCAAGTGTGTCTGTGTGCATTCTCTAAAGAAAGACACATATCTTAATACATTGAGAAAGTAATCATATTTCTGCATAGTGATACTAAAACATGAATACAGTTTTCATAAAGTTACAATATCTTGTTTTAAAATTTTAATGGTACTTTCCTTTTCTATGTTTGTTGTTAATGTGTGATTCTCATACATAAATTTATGTGAGAAAAGAGAATATTTCTTTTTGTTTCATGGTGTCTTCTAGTGCTGGAGGCAAAGAGAATTGCCTGGATTGTGGTTGGTCAATGTTGTCTCCGTTTGTGCTGTTGCTGCCACTTTAGCTCCCACTGCTGACCACAGGTTGGGATCATAGGAAGCAGAGACTGTATATTTTGCTTAACTATCAAAACATCCCATTTCAAACTCAAAAGTACTCAAAAGAGGTCATTTTATAAATTCACACATTGTGTAAATAATTCTTAGAATTGAGACAAATTTCTGCTTTGAAGTATTGACTGCAAAAGTCTGTATGAAGAGTGATTCTCTTTATCCAAACTACTTCCTTTGCTTTTATCCAGGTGTGATAAATTTTTAAAAAAAATTCACTGTCATCCTACCTGTCTGGGTGATGTGAACAGGAAAAGTGAGATCAGTGAAGGAGCAGCTGCCATAGGCTTCAAAGAAAAAAGAGGCAGCAGATGATTTTAGTACTGCCAAGTTCCAAGAGATGCACAAGAATGGAGCAGGCAATAATTGTGGCTACCATAGGCATTTTGAGTACAGGCCTAGTCCATTCTGCTTTGCTCTAGCTACCTAAGATTTGATTCTGATGACTAGGCCTGCTGTTAAAATCTTGTAGCTGAGTATCTTTGATGCTCATCAGTCTTGGTGCAAAAGGTGATAGACTATGATCTGACACCAAAGCCCTTATTTTCTCTCTGTTATCCTACTTTCAGGATTCATAACTTGTGCCCTGGATGACTTTCTTATAGATTAGCAGAATGATGAGGAGCTCTGAGCTCCTTAGCAAGGGTTGTGGGTGTCACAGGATAAACACTCAGTATTTCTAATCAGAATAAAATAAAACAATACTTCATTATTATTTCCTATAGAGAGAAAAACACTATACATTTGGGACAAATGAAGCAGAGGAGGCTAGAAAAACAGTTTCACTTTGTAACTTTGGCCATATGTCTTAAACCTAAGACTATTCCTTCTTTAAATGTGTATTATATCTCCTCTTAGGACTATTTAAGGATTAGTTGCCTAGGTAGTACCCAGCAATGGTAAGGACTTCTCAGTGACTGTTAAGTACTATAAATTGAAGTGATAATTATTAATGTTTTGTTAACTTATAAGATTCTTTATCAAATGAATACCTATGATATACAGTAAGATTTTACATATGATCAAACCATGAACTTATCTCCCTTTTGTCTTGAATTTCAGATGCACTGGTGAAGAACTCCTGACAAATGTGGGCATTGATCTCTCTCCTTGGGGCTTATGGAAGAATCACGTGGTTTTGACTGTTGTGATCATTATTTTCTCCATAATTTCTTTCTTAAAATTAATACTCTTTACAAAACATTTTTAAACTCCCCTTAAATTTACTGTAAATTACTTTCTCATTAAAAATAAATATCATGATTCACTCTCATTGTCTGAAGATTTCATTTTCTGTCTCTTGCTATATTACACTGTTGTTCAGCAACAATTTTTTTTAATGGAACTATTCCCCAAAAGTCAGAAAAAATTGAATTTTATGAATTTTAGAAAGACTTCAAACCAAAAACTAAAGCAATTATACACTCTTTATTATTAGAAAATAATCATGAGGAAATAATATTATGTATTTCATTGAAAAATAAAAATGGAATTTTAGAAAGCCTTGACAAACTACTAATAGCTTTGGTATTAGTTTCCACATCTTTCAAATGAATAGGTGATCTGGTAACTCTCCAGTTTTGACAGACCATGAATCTATGATCTGTTGTTCTCATTTATTTATTTTTGGGTCAGAATCATTAATTTTATTTTCCCTTAGTACTTTTAAACTTTAGCTCCACCAATTAACAGTCCAGACCAACAGGCCTTTTCCCAGTTTAAACTTTTTAACCAAATAACATGGTCTAGATTATTTATATACCAATTTCGAAACCAGTTACAATGTTGGATCTTCTTAGGTTATGGTTGGAATCAAACAACCCAAATGCTGTAGCATAATCAAGATAACACTGACTGTTTCTGTACTGCCCTGCTGAATCCACCTTCTTCCCAAAGGATTTGTTACTGACAGATGGTTGAGTGATGTCTTTTCCAAAACCACCCACCAGCTCTGACTCTTGGCTCAAAATAAGGAATTTTTTATTCAGGGAACCATTTAACTGTTCTCAGCCATCAACAAAACTCATTTAGCTTTAATTTCAACAGTACATCTATTTGATTTGGAAGGAGTTGGTAACAGCAATGCCTTTTATTTTAGTTGGGATTCTGGAAAGGGCAGATACTTACTTTTGAAGCCATAAAGAAGAAAACACAATTCTTTCTTCTACTAATTAAAACATTTGTAGGCCAAGACCAGCAAATTGTGGTCCTGAAATCATTACACTTTTTTCTATATATTCAGGTTTATATTACTTCCTATGTTCTTTTCCCTGAGTGTGAGTTCACAGTTTGGTAGAGGTACATTAAAAGGTAGTCATGGGAGTGAAGAAACAAAGTTTATGTTTAACAGCACCTGGGAAACAGTCATTTTCTTCTCTACTTTGAAGCTGCAAAGTAATCAAGGTAATGAGTTTTCATTGCTTCTTTTTTTCCTGGGTGCTGGGGAAGAAACTCAGGGACTTCAACATGCTACACAAATGCTACACACTGAGCCACATCTCCAGCCCCTCGCAATTCCTGTCTTGGATATGTTATAGCACATCAACCTCAGTGTTACCACCACTGTTCTTAGGAGTAGCCCTGCCAAGCCCTTCACAGTGTTTGTTTTGTTATGAAAAGATAGTCTCTACCCAGTAACTTTTATTGAGCTAGTCACTAGAGAAACACCCCAACACTGTCTTTCTCTCTGGACCCAGTCTACTGAAATCATTCCTGTCACCTCTGTGAACTCTGAGGAAGGGTGTTTGGGGAACTGACATTAGAAATGATGGCTCTATCCGGGCATCCAGCAGGTCCTGGTCACCAGGTTTGGACGGGCTGTGGACCACTGTATCACTAGCTGGGGCTACCAGTGATAGGGCTGGACAGGCATGCAGAGTCCCTCAGGTTGCCGTTGTCCTGACACAGCAGACATACCTGCGGCCTTCCAGGAAGCAGCAGTCAGTCCTGTTTATCTGTAGGGTGAGACTGCAGCCTGTGACTTTCTTATAGGAGCTTTTTTAGTTTAACATTTCCTCTTGAATTTTTCACCTCCCATCTGTCTTGGGCTTCAGTCTCTGCAAAGCATTTTTTGGAAGGCTCTGATTTTTCTGTAACCTTTCTATTTCCTGTTTTAGTTCTAACTCAAGCTGTTTTTACAGCCTGGTCAGCACCTCCCTTCCAGCTGCGAGCTGTTGATCTCCCCAAAGTCCTGCTTGAAGAGCTGGTTGTCCGTCTCAGCAGACTGGTGGTCTTCCTTAGCCACTTGAAATCTTTTTTCCAGTTGTTTAATGGTAGTAGCCATATGATTAGTTTTTTTTTTTCCAAACTACTGTTTAGTTCACTTTTCTGCTTGATTGCTAAGTCTGGACTATGCAACTTAGAGGCCAGTTCGTGCTTCAGAGCCCTGACATTGACCAGCTGCTGCCCCAGAGACACCAGGACCTCCTGCTTCTCACACAAATCCTTCTCCAGCATCTTCATGGCCTGCTCCATTTCCTTCGAAATGCTAATCTGGAACCCCAGCTCCTTCTTAACATCCATTTGCAGTTATGCATCCTCCTTTAAATGCATTCTTGCTTCACTTAGTGCTTGCCCTTTGGCAGTTATTTCTTGCTTCGGACTCTTCCTACTTCCAGGATGTAGGAGCTTCTTTAACTTGTTCCATTTCCTCTTACAAGGTAATAATCCTATTGTTTGCAATGCCAAGCTTTTCTGCAAGTTTAGTGTTGAATTTTTCTGATGCACTTATTGGTTATTTACTGTAACATTCATATGTCTGTTAGGCTCTTTAACATAGTTCTTCTGCTCTAGAATTGCAGTAATATGACCATCACTTTCATCACCTTTACTGCTGTTTCCATCCCTCAGATATATGGAAAAATCTATAACTCCAACCTGAGAGTCCAAATCATCTATCAATCAGAAATTAGTATCAGTGATATTCAGGTTCACCAACAGAACATCAATTATAGCTCCTTCTTCTTCCATTATGGGGTGTTCACTTCATAGACCTCACTGAAAAGTTCCTTATTATTGATCAAAGCTTTTGGGTATTCTGAAAGATTCTTTTGCATTAAAGCCAAAAGAAGTGATGCTCTTCCTCTGCCTACTGTTATCTTTAGTGCTGGTAAATATATATATATATATATATATATATATATATATATATATATATAATTCTCTTTGAGTTCTTGATTAAATTTTTTAACACCAACTACATTTATTAGAAAAGAAGAAACTTATGAAATATCCTCATATCTTTCCATGAAAATTTAAAAATAAAAGACAGAATAAAACCAAAAATGAATAGAAGACAATAATAAAGATATAAAATACAATCTGTTACCAAAATACCAACATCATTTTTCATAAAGATTAGCATTTTCATTCTTACATTTCTGTAAAAATGCAAAACACTCTGAATACTCTAAATGACTTTGATAAAGGAACAGAATTAGAGCTGCAATCCTCCCCAATACCACAATTTATCACAAAGTTACATCAATCATGACAAAATGGCATTGATATCAAGTTAGACAAATCACCAAAGTTCCCATATGAAGTCCTAAAAATAGATACCACGTAATAGACAATTGATTCCTGGCAAAGATGCAAAAGCAATTAAATGGAGAAAGGAGTGTAACATCCACATACAAAAATCCAAAACTCATACCACATCAAAAATTTATTAAGACATCCTAAAATCAACTCAAAATGGCTCACAGGGTTTAAGTAAAGGCAGGTGTGGCCTGAGTCATTGCTTTGGCTGATATCATTGTCTCTGGGATGAAATACATGTTTTTTTCTTTCAGCTTGTCACACTAATGAAACAATATCATGTTTACACATGCATGATATATTTATTTCACTAATAAGTATGTTTCTCAAGGCACATCCATTTACCTATAAAAATGTCCAGTTTATCATTCTTTATGCCTGGGTAGTATTCCATTGTATAGAGACACCACATTTTTCCTCCGTTGATGAGCATTTAGGTTATTTTCATGATCTGGATATTATACACTGTGCTGCTATAAACATGGGTGCATATATATCGCTGTGGTATGTTGTTTTTAATTCTTTTGGGAAGATTCCTAGAAGGGAATAGTGGGTCGAATGGGACCTCCAGTCCTAGTTTCTGAGGAATCTTCACACTGGCTTCCATAGTGGTTGCACCAGT
Source organism: Hydrochoerus hydrochaeris (assembly GCA_004027455.1). Taxonomy (NCBI): domain Eukaryota; kingdom Metazoa; phylum Chordata; class Mammalia; order Rodentia; family Hydrochaeridae; genus Hydrochoerus; species Hydrochoerus hydrochaeris. Next base: position 205,434 of record PVLA01002113.1, on the reverse strand, counting down.
CTGCATTCTCACCAATAATGGAGAAAGGTTCCTTTTCCCCAATACCTCTCTAGCATTTGCTATTGGTTAATTTTAAGATATTAAACATTCTTTCTGGGGTGAGGTGAAATATCAGTGTTGTTTTCATTTGCATCTCTCGAATGACCAGTGCTGTTGAACATTTTTCACGTATTTATTTGTTGTTTGTATTTCTTCATCTTAGATGGCCATTTTGGGATTCGGTCTTTAAACCTGGAAGGGCTTATTTTTTTTAGTACTTTATATGTTCTTGATAGTAATCTTTTATCTGAGAAACAGCTGGCAAACATTTTCTCCCACTTTGTGGGTTGTCTCTACTCTGCTGGTGGTTTCTCTTGCTGTGTAAAAGCTTTTCAGTAGGATGAAATCCCATTTGTTGATTTTTTGCAGTAAATCCTGTGCAGTCTGGGTTTTATTCGTTCAGTCTGCCTACACCCGTGTCTTCAAGAGTTTTACCTACTCTATCTTTCAGCAGACTTAATGTTTCTATTTTAATGCTAAGATCTTTAATCCACTCTGATTTTAGCTTAGTACATGGTGAATGATATGGGTCCAGTTTTAATCTTCAGCATATGGTGTTCAGCCAGTTTTCCCAACACCATTTATTAAAGAGACTATTTTTCACTCAGTGAATGTGTTGGGCTCCTTTGTCAAAGGTAAGGTAGCTTAGTGTATCTGCAGTTATTTCTGCATCTTCTAATGTAGTCCGTTGATTTTTCAGGTCTTTATTTATTTATTTATTTATTTTGCCAGTACCACACTGTTTGTATCACAGAATCTTTATAGTATAATTTCAAGTCAGGGATTGTAATGCCCCCTGACTTACTTCTGTGGCCCAGGATCATCTTTGCTATTCTAGGTCCCTTCTAATTTCAAATTAATTTGAGGATTATTTTTGCTAAAAATGTAAGATATGCTATTGGAATTTTGATTGGAATTGCTTTGAATTTGTATAACAGTTTGGAAGTATGGCCATTTTCACTACATTGGTTCTTCCTACTCAAGACCATGGGATATATCTTCTTTTTCTAATATCCTCTTCAATATCCTTTTCCACAGTACTATAGTTTTAAATGTAGAGATCTTTTCAATCTTTTGTTAGATCGCTTCCTAGGTATTTCATTTTTTCACATGGTATTGTAAAAGGTATTGGTTCCCTGATTTCTCTCTCATTAAGTTTGTCATTCATGAACAGGAAGGTTATTGATTTTTGAGTGTTGACTTTTAACCAGCTATGTTACTGAATTTGCTTATTAATCTAGAGGTCTTCTAGTGGAGTTTTTGGGATCTTCTGAGTATCATGTTACCTGCAAATAATGATAATTTTCCTTTCCTATATTTATTACTTTTATTCCTTTCTTTAGGCTAATTGCTCTGGCTAAAGTTTCTAGGACTATATTGAATAACAGTGGAGACAGTGGACATCCTTGTCTTGTTCCTGATTTTAGAGTGAAAACTTTTAGTTTTTGTCCATTTAGTATGATGTTGGCTGTCATAGATGGTTTTTATCAGATTGAGGTAAAGACCATCTATTCCAATTTTCTGTAGGGGTTTTATCATTAATGGGTGCTGGACTTTGTAAAAAGGTTTTTCTGCATCTATTGAGATGATCATATGATTTTTGTCCATGGTTCTGCTAATATGATATGTTACATTTATGGGTTTATGTATGTTGAACCATCTGTGCATCCTTGGGGTGAATGCCACTTGATCATTGTATACAATCTTCTTGATGATTTGATGCAGTCTCTTTGCCAATATGTTATTGAGGATTTTATCATCACTGTTCATTAAAGAAATTGGCCTGTAATTATCTTTCTTAGTTGGATTCTTCTCTGGTTTTGGAATCAGAGTAACGCTTACTTCCAGGAATGAATTTGGGAGCATTGCTTCCCTTTAAATTTTATTAGTGTTTGATAAGTAGTGGTGTCACATCATCGTTAAATTTATTGTAGAATCGAGCAGTTAATTCCTCAGGGCCTGGATTTTTCTGTAGTGATAAGGTTTTTTTAACTTTATTTAAAGAGAAAAAAAGTAGAAAAGGTATAAATAATATAGAATTTCAAAAAAAAGATAAAAAGTAAGAAATCAATAATTGATAAATTACTTATTGTCCTTTTAGAAATAGTTGTTCAAGTTACAAAATTAAAGCATACAAAGTGGACATTTAAACAGTGAGACTGTAAACAGTTCTGTTTAACAATCCAACAAGAATTTAGAACTATGGTTATCAATCCTACACACTTAAATATACATGCAGTCATATCTTTTATAGCACTTCCTATTTCCTCTCTTTTTTTACAGTAGCAATTAAACATTTTAAAATTTTGTTTAAATAGAGAAAAAAAAAGCAAAACAGAAAAAATGGTGGCAACAATACAGGATTCTAAAAGAAAAAAGATAGAAAAAAGAAAGAAAAACACTAGGAAATCACTAGTTGCTAAATTACATATTGTCATCTTGGATATAGTTGTTCAAGTTTCAAAATTATAGGATACATAGTAGACATTCAAACAGTGAGGCTGCAAACAGTTCTGCTCAAAGATCCAACAAAGATTCAGCAATATGGTCATCTATTTTACACATTCAAACATACATGCAGTTATATCTCTCAGAGCATTTTCTTTTCCTCTCTTTTTTACAATAGCAATTACACATTTTGGGTTTTATTACTCTTATAGTACTTACTACACTAGAGACACAATGTGGTATTTATTAAATATGATTCTTATTTATTTCACTAGTGAGGATAATCTCAAGTTGTCTCCATTTACCTATGAATACCTCAAGATCATCCTTTTTTATAGCTGAATAATATTCCACTGTATAAAAATACCACATCTTTTTCATCCACTCTCCAGTTGATGGGCATCTTGGTTGTTTCCAAGATTTAGCTATTACAAATTGTGCTGCTATGAACTTGGGGGCAGATATATCACTGTGATATGACCTTTTCAGTTCTTCTGGGAAAATACCCAGGAGGGGAAGAGTTGGATTGAATGGGGCTTCCAATCCTCGTCTTCTGAAAATTCTCCATATGGATTTCCATAGTAGTTGCACCAATCTACACTCCCACCAACAGTGGAGCAGTGTTCCTTTTCCCCACAGCCTCACCAACATTTATCAGTTGATTTCTTGATGGCAGCTATTCTTTCCGGAGTGAGGTGAAATCTTAGTGTTTTTTTAACTTGCATTCTCGAATGATCAGTGGTGAACATTTCTTCATGTATTTATTTGCCATTTGTATATCTTCCTCTGAGAACTTTGTGTTCATCTCAGATGCCCATTTTTGGAGAGGGCGATTGAATTTGGAAAGCTTGACGCTTTTCAATTCTTTATATATTCTGGACACAAGTCCTTTGTCTGAGGGGTTGCTGGCTAAAATTCTTTCTCACTCTGTGGGTTTTCTTTTCACTTCATTGGTGATTTCTTTTGAAGTGCAGAAACTTTTCAATAATATGAGATGCCAGTTGTTGATTTATTGAAGTGTTTCTTGTGCAGTTTGTGTTTTGTTCGTGAATTCCCCATCTACCCCTATGTCTCCAAGACTTCTACCTACCTTGTCTTCCAGTAGATACAGTGTTTCTGTTTTAATATTTAGGTCTTTGACCCATTTAGACTTTAGTTTTGTGCATGGTGATAGGCATGGATCTAGTTTCAGCCTCTGGCATGTGGACAGCCAATTTTTCCAACACCATTTATTAAATAGGCCATCGTTCTTCCAGTGAAAATGTTTAGCCCTTTTGTCAAATATCAAGTGGCTGTTCAGGCTGGGCATGAGCTCACTTTGTAAGCCTAGGCCGGCCTTGAACAATTCTCCTGCTTCAGCCTCACGAGTGCTGGGATTACAGGCATGTACCACCACACCCGGCTTCCTTTCCCCACTTCTGAACGTGCTCTCCTACCAGCTTCACGGAGACCTTCCTGCTTCCACCTCATCTGGCATTTGCTTTTCTTACCGCACTACTTCCAATTTCTGAAAAGGGCCACATTTCATTTCCAGCCTCTCTACCTCTCAGGTTAAAGACATTTCATGATGATATTATGCTTATGGCTCCCTCACTTAGAAATGTAATGCCACAATACAGATGGAAATGTTTTACTCTTAGAAATCTAAACTCGATTTATTTTCTAGTAGAGTGTAGGCAGAGCACCTGGACATGACCTTTAGTTCTGGGTCATCTATTACTTATTCCAATGAAAACTGAGGAGAACTGCCATTGGTCAATAAATTGTAAAGGGCAGAATCAAATAGTGACTTTTCTATTCTGTGGAAAATTGAAGTCACACCTACTTTGATTAGTAGCAACATAATTTATTCTGTGCCAAACTTATCAGTGTATATTTTTTTAAAAAATGGAGTGCCACAACAAAACTAAACACTGTGCATAAAGGTACATAAATTAGTCAAATTTTAATGTGCTATGCATGCTTAGTAAATGTGGCATGGTCTTGATACTGTATTATTTAAAATTATAGGAATGTTTCTATCAAAAATATGTTTAATGTACCATAATGTTATCATAGAAGATTAATGATTAAATTATATCTTTATATGGTTTTCATAAAACATCAGTTTAGTAAATAATACTTTTTACTGACAAAATGTGAACATTTTGTAGCACTTTCAGTGAATACCTGTCTTTTCCAAACATCCATGTACTCTTAAATTTAAATGTAAGCATATAATCCATTTGTCTAATTATGTGTTAAATTTTCTCCAAAATATACATTTCATTTATATTTATGTCTACCATGCTATAAGTATATTAATAAGTATTTTCATTTGTCTACAGAATTATTATATTTAAATAAATGTGAATTAGAATAAAAAAAAATCAGGTAGCTGAGTGTCTTTGTAGTTGCGCTTGCATCTTCTAATCTGTTCCATTGATCCTCAGATCTATTTCTTTGCCAGTACCATGCTGATTTTATCACTGTAGTTTTATAGTATTGTTTCAAGTCGGGAATTGAGATGCCTCCTGCCTTGACTTTGTTGCCCAGAATTGCTTCTGCTATTTTAGGTTTCTTCTGTTTCCAAATGAATTTTAGGAGTGTTTTGTCTAGATCTATGAGGTATGTCAAAGGTATTTTGATTGGGATTGCGTTAAATCTGTATAACAGTTTTGGGAGTGTGGCCATTTTCACAAGGTTGGTTCTTCCTAACCAAGAGCAAGGAATGTCCTTCCATTTTCTAATATCCTCTTCAATCTCCTTTTTCAGCATAGTATAATTTTCAGCATATAGGTCTTTTACATTTTTAGTTAGGTTGATTCCTAAGTATTTCATTTTTTAGATGTCATTTTAAAGGGCAATATTCCCATGATTTCTCTCTCAGTGAGCTTTTTGTTTATGTATAGGAATGCTATTGATTTTTTGAGCATTGCCTTTGTATCCAGTTAAACTGCTGAACTTGTTTATTACCTCTAGTAGTCTTTTAATGGAGTTTTTTGGGTCTTCTATATACAGTATCATGTCATCTGCAAATAGCGATATTTTAACTTCTTCCTTTCTTATCTTTATTCCTTTTATTTCTCTCTCTTGTCTGATTGCCCTGGCTAGTGTTTCCAGAACTATGTTGAAAAGCAGTGGTGATAGTGGACATCCTTGTCTTGTTCCTTATTTTAAAGTGAAAGCTTTCAGTTTTTGTCCATTTAGTATAATGTTGGCTGTTGGTTTGTCATAGATGGCCTTTATAAGGTTGAGGTAGACACCGTGTGTTCCAAGTTTTAAAGGTTTTTATCATGAACATGTGTTGGACTTTATTGAAAGCTTTTTCTGCATCTATTGAGATGACCATGTGGTTTTTGTTTTTGGCTCTGTTGATGTAGTACATCACATTTTTTGATTTGCATATGTTAAACCATCCCTGCATTCCTGGAATGAACCCCACCTAGTCATGATGCATAATCTTCGTGATGGTTTGCTGCATTCTTTTTCCCAGTATTTTATGGAGAATATTTGTATCAATATTCATTAGTGATATTGGCCTGTAGTTCTCCTTTTTGGTTGGGTCTTTCTCTGGTTTTGGTATGAGAGTAATACTTGCCTCTGGGAATGATTTAGGGAGGATTGCTTTATTCTCAATTTCACTGAAGAGTTTAAGGTGTATCGCCATCAAATCTTCTCTAAATTTCTTTTGGAATTCAGATGTGAATCCATCAGGACCTGGACTTTTCTTTGTTGGTAAATTTTTAATTACATTTTTAATTTTAATAGCTGATATTGGATTGTTCACAATTGCTATATCTACTTTGTTAAGCTTTGGTAGTTCATACGTTTCTAGGAATCTGTCCATTTCCTCTGTGTTTTCCACTCTATGTGAGTAGAGATTTTCAAAGTAGGTATTCATGATCTTTTGAATTTCCTTGGGATCTGTAGTAATTTCCCCCTTTTCAGCTTTTATTGCATGAATTTGGGTTTTTTCTTTTTTTTTCTTGATAAGGTTATCTAGGAGTTTTATCAATTTTGTTTATTTTCTCAAAAAGACAACTTTTTGATTCATTAATTCTTGGGTTTTTTTAGTTTTTATTTTTAATTGCATTTATTTCTGCTCTAATATTTACAATTTCCTTTCTTTTATGAGCTTTGGGTTTAGCTTGCTCTTCTTTTTCTAGAAGTTTGAGATGGAGCATTAGATTGTTTATTTGTGCTTGTTCTGTTTTCTTGATATGACAATTTATTGCTATATAGTTCCCTCTTAAGACTGCTTTCATTGCATGCCACAGATTACAGTATGTTGTTTCCATATTTTCATTGAATTGTAGGTATTGCTTCATTTCTTCTTTAATTTAATCTGTAGCCCACTGGTTGTTCATAAGGTTGTTATTTAATTTCCATGTATTTATGCAGGTTTTTCAATTTCTTTTGCCATTGACTTCCAATTTCAGGGCATTATGGTCAGATATTTTGTATGGGATAATTTCAATACATTTGCATTTACTTAAGAATGTTTCATGGGATAATATATGGTCTATTTTGGCGAATGTCACATGCACAGCTGAGAAGAATGTGTATTCTGATGTGCTTGGGTGGAATACTCTGTATACATCTACTAAGTCCAATTGCTCACAGGTATGATTCAGTTGTATTATTTCTTTGCTGACTTTTTGTCTGGTTGATCTATCTCTTTGTGACATTGGGCTGTTAAGGTCTTCTGTTATAATTGTGTTCTTGTGTATTTTGTTTTTCATGTCCATTGGTATCTGTCTTGTATAGTTGGGTGCTCCTGTGTTTGGTGCATGTATATTTATAATTGTTAGTTCTTCCTCTTTAATTTTTCCACTAACAAGTATGTAGTGACCTTTTTTTAAATCTCTTTTAATCACTTTAGGTTTAAAGTTCACATTGTCTGCGAATAGGATAGTTATCCCTGCTTTTTTCTGGGTTCCCATTGTATGGAATACTGTTTTCCATCCTTTGACTTTTAATCTCTGAGTTTTCTTTTGGGTCAAATGTGTTTCTTGTATACAGTATATTGTGGGATCACCTGTCTTGATCCATTATGTCAGTATATTTCTTTTGATAGGTGAATTCAGGTCATTTACATTTATGGATATCACTGATATGTACTGGCTCAATTTTAGCATGTTATTTTCCAATTGTTTGCTTCTTGCTTTCCCCCCCCTTATTTAATTGTTTGTCCTGCCTGGTGGTTTCTTTCTGTTGCTGTTCTGAGGATTGTGGTTGTTTTTATCTCTGTCTAGTATGTCTTTCAGTACTCTTTCTAGGGATGCCTTGGTTGATGTGAATTTCATCAGTTGTTCTTTGTCATGGAAGTTTCTTGTTTCTCCATTTAATTTGAATGAAGGTTTTGCTGGGTTAAAGTCTGGATTGAAAGTTGTTTTCTTCCAAGGGTTGAAACAGCTCACTCCATGCTTGTCTTGCCTTGAGTGTTTGTGTTGAAAAGTCTGCCATGAATCTAATGGGCTTTCCTTGATAGGTGACTTGTGTCTTTTCTCTAACAGCTTTTAGTATTTGTTTTTATGCTGTATGTCTGAGATCTTAATTATTCTCTGTGTAGGTGTGGATTTATGTTGATTGTGACTGTTTGGCATTCTATATGCCTCACTTATGTGCATATCAGATTCTTTCCCCATGTTTGGGAAATTTTCTGCTATTACTTCTATAAATTCTTTACATATTGTAGTTTGCATGGACTCCTGCCTCTTTGCTAATGCACATTAATCTTATGTTGTTGCACTTGGCATCATCTTGAAGCTTCTGGATTGTCATTTTATGCTGTTTTGTTACTTTTAAAAGTTCTATCCTTTCATGATCACTAATTGTGATCCTGTCCTCAAGGTCTGAAGTCCTATCCTCAGCTTCATTTAAGCGGTTCTGCACACTTTTAATAGAATTTTTTGTTTCTCGGATGTCTCTTTGAGTTTGTTTCATGAATTCTGCATATTTTCTATATTCATTCAAGGTTTCAATCAGTTTGCCATGCTCCTGTACTTTTTTCTCCATTTCTTTAGCTGCGCTCAGCAACTCCTTTACTAAGGTTGTTATTTCTATCTTTACGTGGGAGAGTACTTCTAATTTGATTACCTCTGTAGCCTCATGGAGTTGGTTTTTTTTTTATTTCACTCATTATCTTTTCAGAGATTTCCAGTGTGTTGTTTTTGAAGTCCTCTATTTCAGCGTCTCCTGTACTTGCTCCCAGTGGACTTGATGTTTGAGATTGCATTTTGCTTTTCCTTTTGCCATTTTCACTCTGTCTGATGTTTTCTGTATATAGGAGGGGGTCACCCACACTGTTGTTAGACTCACCAAGACCTTACAGTTAGTTGGAGGGGGCTTTACTACTGGCCCTATTTACCCACTGTACACCTTTATTTTAGGGGTATACTTACCACTCTAAATGGGGCCTGCTGAGATCTTGTTTGGGTGAGGCTTTTACTGAATTTCCCTTCAATTTAGTACAGTTACTCCATGGTAGTCCAAGGTTCTCCTGGGAGGGATGTTCCCAGTTTGCCCCATGCAGTAAGATGCCCAGAGTTGAATTCTGGGCCCTGCTTACTACTTGGAGTTCACAGGGCATGGCCCAGTTAGGGCTGCCCATCCCTTTCCTGCTTCTTAGGCTGGCCCCAGATGCAGGGCAAGGCCTTACTGCCTGGGAGTGGAGTTGGGAATGCACCCCTTGTGCTGGGATGGTGCCGCAGCATGCACTGTCATGGCCTACACTTGTATTCTGGTCCGCTCATTGCCGGCAGTTTGCTGAGTGTGGCCCAGTTCAGTTATAATTGTTTGATGGACAAAAACCAGGACTTATATTCTCACCAGCTACCTTGGGTTGCTGTGCCTCACTGGCTGGGTTGAACAAAGAAAAACTGACAAGAGGCCAAGCCTCAGCTCCTCATACTTCCCTCCGTGATAGGTTATGAATTACGTCTTTCATTTTATTTATTGATATTGTGTTATTTAGGATTTTTATATCTTCTTGATTCAGCTTTGTAATTATATGTATCTAGGAATCTGTCCATTTTTTCTGTATTTTCCATCTTGTTATAATACAATTAGGTAAACATGATTTTCTGAAATTCTACAGGGTCTGGTAATTTCACCATTTTCATTTCTAGTTGCATGGATTTGAGTCTTTTTTTTTTGGATAAGGTTGAATAAGAGTTTCTCAACTTTATTTAATCTTTCAAAGAACCAACTCTCCAGCTAATTGATTCTTTGTATTATTTTATTTAGTCTCTAGTGTGTTAATTTCTTCTCTGATCCTTATAATTTCCTCCCTTGTATAAGCTTTTGTTTTTCACAAGCTTGCTCTTCTTTTTCTAGAAGTTCAAGATTCAACATTAAGTTGTTCATATGTGCTTGCTCTGTTTTCCCCATATGGGTATTTACTGCTATAAATTTTTCTTTTAAGACTGCTTTTATTGTGTTCCACAAGTTCTGGTATGTTGTATTTTCATTACCATTCAACTCTAAAAACTTTTTAATTTCTTATTTAATTTCATCTGTGACCCATTGATTGTTAAATAGGGTGCTATTTAATTTACATGTGTGGATGAAAGTAGGGTGCTATTTAATTTACATGTGTTGTTGTTTTGGCTTCATTTGGCATAGATTTCCAATTTAATTGCACTGTGGCCTGATAGTATACATGGATAATTTGAATTAGTTTACATTTACTTCTACAAGCCAGTATGTTCTACAAGCCAGTATGTGGTGTACTTTGGAGGATGTCCAATGTGCAGCTGAAAAGAATGTGTATTCTGATGTTGTGGAGTGGAACACTCTATAGACATCTACTAAGTCCATTTGCTCTAAAGTTTGATTTAGTTTTAATATTTCATTATTGTCTAGTTGATCTGTGTTTTTGTGACAGTAAAGTATTGAGGTCTCTCAGTACAAATGTATTAAGACTTATTTGATTTTTTAATAATTGTTATTAAAAAATCCATTAATAATTGTTTTATATAACTATGTGCACTAATATTTGTAGTATGTATATTTATGATTGTTATCCCTTCCTCTCAGACTGTTCCCTTCAACATGATGTAGTGATTTTCTTTAACTCTCTTAATCAGTGTTGGCTTAAAATTCTCTTTTTCTGCAATTAGAAGAGCAACCACTGCTGTTTTCTGAATTCTTGTTGCATGGAGCATTGTTTTCTATCCTTTGACTTTCAGTCTATATATTTCTTTTTAGATTAAATGTGTTTCTTGTAGATAGAATACTGTTGGACCTTGCTTCTTGATCCACTCTGCCAATCTGTATCTTTTGACTGGTGAATTGAGACCATTAATATTAGAACTGATATTTATTGATTTATCCTTGTCATGTTATTTTCCCATTATTGGCTCTCCCCATTTTTTTCTTTTTCCCTTCCCCCTAATTGTTTGCCTTTCCTGGTGGATTCTTTCTGTTGGGGTTAATGGAGTTGTAGTCCTCATTATCTCTTTCTAGAATGTCCTTCAGAATGTTTTACAGTGCTGGTTTGGTAGTCATAAATTTCCTCAGATGTTCCTTGTCACAGAAGTGTCTTATTTCTCCATCAATTTTGAAAGATAATTTTTTAGGATACCTCAGTCTGGGTTGAAAGTTGTTTTCCTTTAGAATTTGGAATACTTCATTACAAGCTCTCCTTGACATATAGTTTGTACTAAGAAGTCAGTTTTAATTCTGATGGGCTGTCCTTTAAAAGTGATTTGTTTCTTTCCCCTAACAGCTTTTAAAATTGTATTCTTGTGTTGAATTTCTGTAATCTTGACTATGATATGCCTGGGTATAGACTTTTTGATCATTGCTAATTGGAAGTCTATATGCTTCACTTATTTGTATGTCATATTCTTTTTCTCTACCAGGAAAGTTTTCTGTCATGATGTTTTTAATGTCAGTTGTGATATCTCCTGCTTGTTTATTGACTCCAAATTAACCTTAAGTTATTCTACTTTGTTTCATCTAGCAGTTGCTGGATAGATTTCCTGTGTTCCCTTGATAGCTTTGAGAAATTTTTATTTTCCTGCTCACTAACTGCAAGCATGTCTTCAATATTTGGGATCCTGTCCTCACATTGGCCTAATCTGCTTATAATACTTTCAGTGAAGTTTTATTCTCCTGGGTATCTTCTTGAATCTGCTTTATGATTCCATTTGTTTTCTATATTGAACTTCCATAATTTGCTTAAACTTGTCTATTTTTTTTTTACCATGTCTGCTCCAATGTAACTAAGCACAGTGTGTATTTTGGTAATCTCTGTAGTTATTTGAGAGAGTATAGCTGATTTCATATTTTCTAGAGCTTCATTCTGTTGCTTTATTTCTATTTCAGAGAGACCTAGCAGAGGGCTTTCAGATTTTTCAGCCTCATTGCCCCTGGGTTGCTTTTCATGAACTCAGTGCCTGAGGTTGTGTCTTGTTTAAGAGTCTTCTCATATCTTTTCAACAGAACGAAAAACAATTATATACACTATTTAAGTCTGTAATGTAGCAATTCTGTGTTCAAGGGTTAAGATTTAAAATGGATTAAAGATAAAACAAAATTGAGAAAAGAGAAAGAGATTACAAGTAGGTTGGAGAACAAAGATGGATCCCACCAACTTGGGTAAACTGATGCAGAAGACTGAAGGAAAAAAAAGCTGGAAGAGATAAAAGGTAGAGAAGAACAGAACCACACCCATAAGTAGGTTAGGAACCACACTCACTCCCCAAAAAGAAAATAATAAAAGAGAAAGAGAAATAAAAAAACAAACTGAATAAAACAAACAAGAAAAGAAGAAAAGAAAAACAATAACTAAGCTAAACTAAACTAGTTGACTTCCAGGATTCTCTCTGGATGCACTAGTAGACAGTCTGTGGAGATGGTGTCCCAGGTCACACCAATGTATCCACAAAGACAGGAGTTATTTTAAGATGGAGTAGCAGACAACCTTAGCAGGCCTTCCCTGATATCAGACACATTGGGCTTGCCACAGTCTAAGCAATTTCCATGGATCTGCACCCAGCTGGGATCTGCTGGAGGAAGCCAACAACATGGTTCTGGGCTTATTCAGTCCAACTTCATAATGGCTCTCAGTCAATCGCTGCCTCCCTTAGAAGGACTGAGTCCTCTTCACTCACTAACAGCTGCAGCACCCCTGATGAGTTTCTGCAGATGCCTCCAGGGTTGCCAGCTGTCACCATCATCATGACTGCATGTCTCCAGTTTCCAACAGCTCCCTCATGCAGTGAGTCTGGGCAAAGGTACTGCCAGCTACAGCCTTATTCTTCATTGAAGTTTTTCTTTTTATTCCCCTTGTGGGATTCAATTCAGACTTCAGAATCTTCCTGGGTTCAAGGGACCAAATTCTTTCCTTCTTGTTTTCCTCATGACAGTATATTCCCTTGTCTAGATGGAGTCTCTGAGAGGCTGTTTTCTCTGCTGCTTTCTATTCCACCATCTTCCCAGAAGTTCCTCCTAGAAAATCTTGAAGACTTGCTGCTATCTCTGATGCCTCTGGAACAAATTTTTCTACCAGTTATATAGGTCCCAAGCAGGATTTATTTTGTCCAAGAGAAGTTTTCTAGGCCATGCTTGCAACAGTGTCCCATCTCTGCAAACTGCTGGAGTGATACATACTCAGAGTAGAGTCCTGCTCAGATTCAGAACTGACTCAATCAAACCCTTAATATTAAACTTGACTGTCTTGTCTTCCCTCTAGGACAGTTAAATAAGGTTCAATCTTTGTATCAGAATCTGCTGAGAAACCTTGCTAAGACACATGTCTGGATCCTGCCTCATCTTATTGCAGTATCTGCAGAGTTGCCTCCTTGAAGAGCTGACCATTGTTGCACTCAGTCATTGTAAAGATGCTTGGCAGTCTAGAGATTATAGACTTTTGGGTTAGTGTTTTATGTATCCTTATACAGTATTTCTGCTACTTTTCCACCATATTATTTCCATATCAATCTCAATTTGAAAATTCTATTGAAAGTATGGACAGCAAAAGTGATCAGCCTGAGGACAAAGTGTCAGAGCTAGAAAACAATGTTGCTGATCAATTAGTGAAGGATGCTTTAAAAACTGAAAGAGTACATGAAAAATGTACAAGAGTGATTAGACAATAGAAGGAAAGTTAAGATTAAGTGGAATTAAGGAAGAATCAGAAGATATAATTAATGGCATAAAAAATAGTTACCTGAAAATATATCTGAAAACTTTCCAAGAGAAAAGAATGTAATGTAGAAGTAAGTGAGGCATGTGGAACTCAAGTAACCACAAAGAGAAAAAACTCTCCATCACACATCACAGTCAAAGACTCAGAAGTTCCATACAAAAACAGAATCTTAAAAGCAGGTAGAGAAAAGCAACAAATCTCTGCAGAAGGAAAACATCATAATTACAGCAAACTTTTCAACACACAACTTAAAGCCCAGAAGAATTTGGAATGAAATGTTATAAGCCCAAAAAAAACTATACATACTTCAAAATATCTTTCAAAAGTATTGGTGAAATAAGATACTTTCATGATAATGAACACCAAAAGAAATGCACAATAACCAGAGCACCACTTCAAAAATTCACATGAGTACCAGTGATACAGAAAATGCAGCTAAAATTGACAAAAGTTTTAATAAAACAAATACTCCAAGGCAGGAGGAACAGGAAGGGAAAGATAAGCAATCAGTGACAGAAAAATAATGAATTGATGAAAATAAACCAAAGATTATTAATCATAACTATCAATGTGAACAGTCTTGATTCACTAATCAAAACACACAATTTCCAGAATGGATTAAGAAACAAAATTCAATAGTATATGGTATAAAAGAGGTATTTAATCTAGAAAGAAATCCATAATTGTAAATCAATAAAAGAAAATAATATCTGATGCAATGGGCACCTGAATTAAGCCAGTGTAAGAATCATATTTTTAGAAAAGTGGACTTTAAGACAAAACTGATTTTAAAAAGTCAAAGATGGTCAGTATCATCTTTGTAGTATTGTCACTACACACAAGTTAAGGCAACAGTCTAACACAAAATAATACCAAACAAGAGCACCTCAGAACAGCATGGCTAACTTTACTAAACAAGAACTATCAGATATAAAACCATCTAATCACAGCCACAGTGATAATAGAATTGTCAACACCACACTATCATAAGTACACTGATCAAATAGACCAAAAAAAAAGAGTTGAAAAAACCACTGAAGAAATGGATTTAATGGGTATCTACAGAGTTTACCTCCCAAAAACAGAATATACATTCTTCTCAGAAGCATACAGAACTTCCTCATAAATGGATCAGATGCTGGTCAATAAAGAAATCTTAAGTAAATACAAAATAATTGAAATTATAGCATGCATATTATCAGATGACTGTGCAAGGAAACTAGAAATGAATGACAAAAGAAAACTTGGAAATTATGCAAAATCATGGAAAAAGAAATGCTCTAGTAAATAAATAACAGGTTACATAAAAAAGTGAAATAACAATTTCAATAAGTAACTTAAAGGACCCTCCTTCTCACTGCATAGACCTAGGATTGGCAAATCATTGGCAAATCACCCTAGCTCCTCAATCCACAGACAGGAGTTGGTGGAACATCAGCTTTGCTTTCTCTCCTTGCTCTATGGACCTAGGGGGATTGTTGGTTACCCTCTCCCCCAGACAACAGACTACAACAGCCCACAGACAAATAGTGACCCCTTCCTCCATCTACAGAATCTTGCTGGGCTAGTGGAAGCCTCAGCAATACCTCACCACACAGAGGACCTCAGCAGGCTTGTGACAGTGTGATGACTTTCCTCCTGAAATATTGAACTAAAGTGGGTAAAAGGAAGCAATAGTGAACTCCTTGCCAGCTGTAGGACACTGATAAGTCTGGTAAGATTGTGGGTGAGTCCTTCCTCCAAACAGAGAACACCAGGTGAGTTGAAGAGAGCACAGACAAAGCCTCCCCTTACCCAGAGGTGATCAAAAGAGCTTATAAGATGCCAAGTGACACAGTAGAGTCCCAGATGAGGTGCACATTACTGCCAGGTAGACCTGGTGGCCTGGAACAGCCTGAATCCATAGTAACAATAGTAGCTAAGGGTTGACTTACATCAATACTTCTAGGCTAGTCACCCAATGAAGAATATAGGACTCACTCAACAGGCCCTGCAGGAGCAATTTAGGTAACTGGCTCCTCCTCTACATTGTGAGACACAGCAACTGGACAAATATCAACCATACAGTAGGATACTAAGACACACACGATGGACAGTTGAGACTAATAAGATTGAAAAGACCAAAATAGTAACCCAAAGTGAAAATGACAAAATGAAAAAGCAAAATGAAATCTCAAATGTCCAGTCTATCATGAACAAGTAAAAAGGACATTGAAATAGAGGAATTAGAAGTCATACATCTGAAATTTCTGAAAAGATATCAAGAGAACTAAAGAGAAAAAATCCATGAGGCTATGGAGGCAATCAGATTAGAAATAATCTCTCACATAAAGAAGAAATGACAACCTTGATAAAGGAGTTTCTCAATATAACTAGAGAAGATATATATAAAAAAGTACAGGAGCATGGGAAACTGACTGAAACTTTTAATGAACAACATAAAAAAGTAGAATGCCTGAAACAAATTCAGAGTGATATCCAGGAAATAAAAAAAAAAAATTCTATTTAAAGCTGGCAAAAGCACTTGAATAAAGCTGAGGATAGAATTTTGGACCTTGAAGACAAGATGGCAGCTAGCAATTTTGAAAGGAAAGAACTTTTAAAAATAACCAGACAGCATGAAATGACAATTCAACAGCTTCAAGATGATGCAAAGAGAAACAATATAAGATTGATAAGCATTAATGAAGATATAGGAGTCAATGCAAATGACATTGGTAAACTATGTGCAGCAGTAATAGCAGAAAATTTTCCAAAACTGGTAAAAGAATCACAGATAAGTGAGGCATATAGCACGCCAAACAGTGATAACCAAATAAATCTACACCCAGATTTATAATAATTAAGGTCCCAGAAATTCAGCATAAAAACAGAATAATAAAAGCTGTTAGAGAAAAGACACAACTAACCTATTAGAATCACAGCAGACTTCTCAGCACAAACCCTCAAATCAAGATGAGCTTGGAGTGGAGTGTTTCATATCCTTAAATGAAACAACCTTCAACCCAGATTGATGTACCCTGCAAACTTTCTTTGAAAATTAATGGAGAAATAAGATTCTCCCATGACAAAAAACAAGTGAAGAAATACATGTCCACCAAACCAACCCTAGAAAGAGTACTGAAAGACAGATTAGACTGAGATAAATTTCCAGAACAAGAGAAAGAAACCACCAGACAGGGCAAGCAATTAAACAAGTGGGAAAAAGCAGGAAACCACCACAGGAAAATAGCATGACAAAGATGAGTCAGTATATAACAGTTATATCCATTTGAGTAAGTGGTGTCAGTTCACCAACTGGTTGACAGAATGGATCAAGAAGTAGGATCCAACAATATGCTGCACACAGGAAACATATCTGACTCAAAGGTAAATTTATAGACTAAAAGTTGAAGGATGCAAAACAGTATTCCATGTAACAGGAACCCAGAAAAAAGCAGAGGTAGCTATTCTGTTTTCAGACAATATAAATCTCAAATCAAAAATGATAAAAAAATAAAAAAGATCATTATATACTTGTTAGGGGAATATTTTAAGAGGAAGAGGTAACAATCAAGTATATATGCAGCAAACAGAGTAGCACTCAACTATATAGGCCAAATACTAATAGTTATGGAAAACCAAATATGTAATAAAACAATTGTGGTAGGGGACCTTAATACCCCACTGTCACAAAGAAATAGATGAATGAGACAAAAAGTTGGTAAAGAAATAACAGAACTAAACAAAATCTGTCAACAAATGAATGTGATAGAGGTTTACAAAGTGTTCCACCCAATCACATCAGAATACACGTTCTTCTCAGCTGTGCATGGGGCACTCTATAAGATAGATTGTATATTAGCCCCTAGAACATTCTTAAATAAATGCAAAGGGATTGAAATTATCGAATGCACATGATCTTACCATAGTGCACTGATTTGGAAGTTCATGGCAAGAGAAACTGTAAAACCTACATTAAAAATGGAAATTAAATAAAAACCTCATGATCAACCAATGAGTTACATCTGAAATTAAAGAAGAAATTAAACAATTCCTACAATTCAATGAAAATGCAGATTCAACATACTGAAACCTGTGGAATGCAATGAAAGTGGTCCTAAGAGGGAAATATATAGCAATCAATTGTCATATTATGAAAACAGAACTAGCACAAATAAACAACCCAATAATACAATTCAAGTTTCTTGAAAATGAAGAGCAAGTCAAGCCTAAAGCTCATACAAGAATCAGAGCAAAGATCAGAGCAAATTTAATGCAATTGAGACTAAGAAAACAATATGAAAATTGATGAATCTGAGAGCTGGTTCTTTGCTAGAATAAACAAAATTGATGTCTCTAGCCAATCTTAAAACTCAAATGCATGCAATAAGGAGTGAAATCACTATGGATCCTATGGAAATTAAAAATATCAAAAACCTTTACTCACATAAGGTGGAAAATTCAGAGGAAATGGACAGATTTAGAAATTCATGAATTATCAAAGCCAAATCAAGATGATATAACAATTTTGAATAACTCAATATAGCTACTGAAATTGAAAATGTGATTAAAAATTTACTAACAAAGAAAAGCCTGGGTCCTGATTGATTTAGGGCTGAATTCTATATGAAATTTAGAGAAGATTCAATGCAAATACTCCTCAAAATTTTCAATAAAATGAAAGGGAAGCAATTCTTCCTAACTCATTTGCAGATGCAAGAATTGCTCTGATACCAAAACCAGAGAAAGACCCAACTAAAAAGGAGAGCTACATGCCAATCTTTCTAATGAACATTGATGCAAAAATTCTCAGTATAATACTGGAAAGTAGAAGACAGAAAATCAATAAGAAAATTATACATCAGGACCAAGTGAGATTTATTGCAGGAATGCAGGGATTGTTTAAAATACACAAATAAATAAATGTAATAAACCACATCAATAGAGCCAAAGACAAAATTCAAAAGATCATCTCATTAGACACAGAAAAAGCTTTTGATGAAATCCAACATTTGTTCATGACAAAAACCCTATGGAAACTTGGAATTGATTGTATCTCCCTCAATCTCATAAAAGCCATCTATGACAAACCAAAAGCCAACATCATAAAAATGGACAATAACTGAAAGCTTTCACTCTAATATGAGGAACAAGACAAGCATGTTTACTATTGCCACTCCTATTCACTGTAGTTCTGGAAACAGCCAAAGCAATTACACCAGAGAAAGAAAGAATCGGACAGGAAGAAGTTAAATTTCAAATGATATGATACTCTACATAAAAGATTGCAAAAATCTATCAAAAGACTCCTACAGTTAATAAGGAAATTCAATGGTGTAGCTGGATACAAAGTCAACACTCAAAAAATCAAGAGCATTCCTCTACATAAACAACAAACTCACTGAGAGAAAAAGCATGGAAATGATACCTTTCACAAGAGCATTCAAAACAATGAAATATTTAGGGATCAATCTAACAGAGATATAAAAGACCTATACACTGAAAACTATAATACTCAAAAAAAGGACATTGAAGAGGATGTCAAAAAATGGAAACATATCCCTTTCTCTTGGTTGTGAAAATGGCCATACTCCCAAAACTGTTATATAGATCTAATGCAATTCCAATCAAAATGCCAAGATCAAAACTTACAGAGCTAGAGAAAACATTCCTAACTTTCATTTGGAAACAAAATAGACCTCAAATAGCAAAGGCAATCCTGGGCAACAAAGGCAAGGCAGGAGGTATCTCAATGCCTGACTAGAAATTATACTACACAGCTACAGTGATAAAATCAGCATGGTGCTAACAACAACACAGAGCTGAGGATCAATGGAACAGATTAGAAGAAGCAAACACAACTACAAAGACACTTAGCCACCTTATCTTTACAAAAGGACCAAACATGTTCAGTGGAACAAAGATAGCCTTTTTAATAAATGGTGCCGGAAAAATTGGCCTTCCACATGCAGAAGACTGAAGCTAGACCCATGCTTATCACCATGCACTAAACTAATGTCAAAATGGATCAAAGATCTAAATATTAAAACAGAAACACTAAATCTACTGGAAGACATGGTAAGTAGTAATATTGAAGACATAGAGGTAGGTAAAGAGGTCATGAACAAAATTCAAACTGCATGGGAAGTTCTTCCCAGAATCAATAACTGGGATCTCTTCAGAGTAAAATGTTTTTGTACTTCAAAAGAAATTGCCAATAAAATGAAGAGAAAACCCACAGAATGGGAAAGAATTTTAGCCAACTCTCCCTCAGACAAAGGACTTATATCTAGAACATATAAAGGACTGAAAACCATCAAGCCCCCCAAATTCAAGGACTTAATCCAAAAATGAGCACCTGAAATGAACATGCATTTTTCAGATAAAGAAATACAAATGGAAAAAAGATTACATGAAGACATGCTCAATATCACTGGTCAATTGAGAAATGCAAATTAAAACAACACTGAGATTCCATTTCACTCTAGAAATAATGACTGCTATGAAGAAATAACTGACACTAAGTGATAGTGGGACTGTGGGGAAAAAAGAACACTTCTCCATTCCTGGTGTGAGTGCATACTGGTGAAAACACTGTGGAAATCAGTATGGATATTCCTTAAAAATATAGGATTAGAAGTCCCACTCAATCTGGCTATTCTTCTGGGTATTTTTACAGAAAATTGAAAATGTCATGCCACAGCAATATATGTGCACCCATGTTTGTAGCAGCACAATTTGTAATAGCTAAATCTTGGAAACAACCAAAATGCCCATCTATGGCAGAATGGAAAAAATGATGTTGTACTTTTATATGATGGAATTTTACTCAGATAGAAAACAGGATAATCTTGAGGCTTTTATAGGTAAATTGAGGAAACTTGAGACCACACTCATAAGTGAAATAAATCAAACTCACATTTGTAAGTATCCTATTCTCTCCCTAGAATAAAAATAATAATAAATAAAAATCTAAGAGAGTAATGAGATCCAAAATATACCATAAGTATTTTTTTTCATTTTTTTATTTAAAGAGAAAAAAAACAGGAAAAAGGTAGAAATACTACAGAATTTTAAGAAAAGAAGATAAATAGTAAGAAACCACTAGTTGATACATTACACATTGTTCTTTTAGAAACAGTTATTCAAGTTACAGGATTAAAGCACACAAAGTAGGCACTAAAGCAATAAGAGTGCAAACAGATCTGTTCAACAATCCAACAAGAACCTAGAAATATGGTCATCAATCCCACACATCTAAACATACATGCAGCTATATCTTTTATAATGCTTCCTATTTCCTCTTTTATTTATCAATAGCAATGATACATTTTTGAAATTTTTTTAAAGAGAAGAAAAAAAGAAAAAAAAAGGGTAGCAATAATACAGAATTCTAAAAGAAAAAAAGAAAAAGGAGAATGAGAAAAAACCCCAATAAGAAATCAGTAATTTGTAAATTACATATTGTCATCTTGGATGTAGTTGTTTAAGTTACAAAGTTAAAGGGTACATAGTAAATATTCAAATAGTCGGACTACAAACAGTTCTGCTCAAAGATCCAACAAAGATTCAGCAATATGGTCATCTATTTTACACACTCAAACTTACATGCTGTTATATCCCTTAAAGCACTTTCTTTTCCTCTCTTTTTTACAATAGCAATTACACATTTTGGTTTTATTACACTTGTAGTTCTTATTTACATTTTACACTATAGATATAATATGATATTTGTAAATATGATTCTTATTTATTTCACTAATGAGAATAGTCTCAAGTTGTCTCCATTTGCCTATGAAGGCCTCAAAGACATCCTTTTTTATAGATGAGTAATATTCCATTGTATAAAAATGCCACATCTTTTTCATCCACTCTGCAGTTGATGGGCATCTTAGCTGTTTCCAGGATTTAGCTATCACAAATTGTGCTGGTATGAACATGGGTGCACATATATCAGTGTGATATGAAATTTTCAGTTCTTTGGGGAAAATACCTAGGAGGGGGATAGCTGGATTGAATGGGGCTTCTAATCCTAGTCTTCTGAGAATTCTCCATATGGATTTCCATAATGGTTGCACCAGTCTACATTCCCACCAACAGTGGAGCAGTGTTCCTTTTTCCCCTGCAGCCTCGCCAACATTTGTTATCAGTTGATTTCTTGATGGCAGTTATTCTTTCCAGAGTAAGGTGAAATCTCAATGCTGTTTTAATTTGCATTTCTCGAATGACCAGTGATGGCGAACATTTCTTCAGGTATTTATTTGCCATTTGTATATCTTTCTCTGATACCTGTGTGTTCATCTCAGATGCCCTTTTTTGGAGAGGGTCTTTGAATTTGGGGGGATTAATGTTTTTCAATTCTTTATATATTCTGGACACAAGTCATTTATCTGAGGGGTTGCTGGTTAAAATTTTTTCCCACTCTGTTGGTTTTCTTTTCACTCTGTTGGTGATTTCCTTCGAAGTGCAGAAACTTTTCAATAATGTGAGATCCCATTTGTTGATTCTTTGAAGTGTTTCCCATGCAGTTTGCATTAGGTTCATGAATTATCTGCCTCCCCCTTTGTCTCCAAGACTTCTACCTACCTTGTCTTCCAGTAGATTTAGTGTTTCTGTTTTAATATTGAGGTCTTTGATCCATTTAGACTTTAGTTTTGTGCATGGTGATATGCATGGATCTAGTTTCAGTCTTTGGCATGCAGAGAGCCAATTTTTCCAACACTATTTATTAAACAGACTATCCTTCTTCCAGTGGACATATTTAGCCCCTTTGTCAAACATCAGGTGGCTGAGTGTTTTTGTAGTTGTGCTTGCATCTTCTACTCTGTTCCTTTGATCCTCAGGTCTATTTCTTTTCCAGTGCCAAGCTGATTTGATCACTGTGGCTTTATAGTATTGTTTCAAGTCAGGAATTGAGATGCCTCCTGCCTTGCTTTTGTTGCTTAGAATTGCTGTTGCTATTCTAGGTTTCTTCTGTTTCCAAATGAATTTTAGGAGTGTTTTTTCTAGATCTGTGAGGTATGTCAATGGTATTTTGATTGGGATTGCATTAAATCTGTATAACAGTTTTGGGAGTGTGGCCATTTTCACAATGTTGGTTCTTCCTAACCAAGAGCAAGGAATGTCCTTCCATTTTCTAATATCCTCTTCAATCTCCATTTTCAGCATAGTATAATTTTCAGCATATAGGTCTTTTGCATTTTTAGTTAGGTTGATTCCTAAGTATTTCATTTTTTTAAATGTTATTGTAAGGGGTGATATTTCCATAATTTCTCTCTCAGTGATTTTTTTGTTTGTGTACAGGAATGCTATTGATTTTTGAGCATTGACTTTGTATCCAGCTACACTACTGAACTTGGTTGCATCTTTCTCTGGTTTTGGTATCAGAGTAATACTTGCCTCCACAAATGATTTAGGGAGGATTGCTTTTTTCTCAATTTCGTTGAAGAGTTTAAGGAGTATTGGCATCAAATCTTGTCTAAATTTCTTGTAGAATTCAGCTCTGAATCCATCAGGACCTGGAATGTTCTTTGTTGGTAAGTTTTTAATTACATTTTCAATTTCAGAAATTGATATTGGGTTGTTCAAAATTGCTATATCTTCTTGGTTGAGCTTTGGTAGTTCATATGTTTCTAGAAACCTGTCCATTTCCTCTGTGTTTTCCGATCTATGTGAGTAGAGATTTTCAAAATTGCTATTTATGATCTTTTGAATTTCCATGTAATCTGTAGTAATTTCTCCCTTTTCAGTTCTTATTGCATGAATTTGGGTTTTTTCTTTTTTCTCTTGATAAGGTTAGCTAGGGGTTTGTCATTTTTGTTGATTCTCTCAAAAAAAACCCCAGATTTTTGATCCATTAATTCTTTTTATTGTTTTTTTAGTTTCATTTGCATTGATTTCTGGTCTAATCTTTGCAATTTCCTCTCTTCTATGAGCTTTGGGTTTAGCTTGCTCTTCGTTTTCTAGTTGCTTGAGATGGAGCATTAGGTTGTTTGTGCTCATTCTGTTTTCTTGATATGACAGTTTATTGCTATATATCTCCCTCTTTAGACTTCAAAATATACCACAAGTATTGTAATAATGAAATGGAAAGAAAGTGTTCAAAAGGCGAGAACTACTGGGATAAGGAAAAAGGAAAAAAGGAAGAAAGGTAAAGATTATATGTATGTAGGTAAACATACATAAATGCATATATATATATATATGCCACATAATAAGCATATTACTAATCTCTCTTATTTCAACAAAAATAACTCTTTTTGCTGTCATTGTTTGATTGATCATTTTTGTCTTGCTTTTGCAACTTGAACAACTAGTTCTGAGATTACAATATGCAATATATGAACTAATGTTAATTCCCTATATGGTTTTTCTGTTTTGAAATTCTGTATCTTTTATATCCTTTTTTCTGTTTTTTTTAATTAAAAAAACTAAATGATAAAACCAGTACATTGCACCAAAACTTTTGAGACACAAGGAAACCTGTCCTAAGAGGAAATTTTATGATTGCAATGCACACAGCATAAAATCAGAGCAAGCACAAATAAGTAACATAACGACAAATCTTGAACAACTAAGAAAACCACACCAATCTAAACCTAAATCAAGTATGAAGATAAGAGAAAAAAATCAATGAATTGAGATCAAAATACAATAGAAAGAATTAATGAATTCAATAGCTGGTTCCCTTGAATTAATAAACAAAAATTTGTCAAAGCTATAGCCAGTGTAACCAAAATAAGAGAATAAGGATGCAAATGAATAAAACTAGAATTCAAAAAGATGAAATCACAATGGACATTGCTGAGATCAGTCAAATAATTAGCAATTTATTCAAATCCTGCATGCCAATAAATCAGAGAATGCAGAAAAAAATGTTTAGGTTCAAAGATGTACATGAATTACCAAATGTCTTAAGGAAGTTTAAAAAAATACCTTGAATAATCTAATAAAAGGCAAAGAGACTGAAGCAGTGATTGAAAAAAATAAATCTTACCAGCCAGGAAAAGACCATATCCTGATAGGTTTACTGTTGAATTCTATAATAATTTCATGATCATTCTAATAATACTTCCTAAGCATTTGAATGAAATTAAAATAGAAGTTGTAATCCTAGTGATATTTCTGGGATCTACTATTATCTTGATTTCAAAACCATACATGAATCTAATCAGAAAAGAAAACTATAGACCAACTTCTGTAATGAATGTAGATGTGTTTTAATTACATTTTTTTCTTATTGATAAAACAAAATGTGTGGCATCCAAAGTTAAAGGAGAAGTGTTTATTTAGCTCAGTTTGTAGAGTTTCAGTCCACTGGTTGCAAGGCAGGGTGGCACATGGCAAAGGAGCAACAGTTCATGATGGTGAAAGATACCAAAAGCAACAGGAGAGGAGAGCAAGAATAATTTCTTTATATCCCTTATATTATATTCAAGCTATCCACAAAACATATAGGACTCACATGCCTAACCACAGCACTGGACCAGGAATCAGTCACATACTCCACTACTCCACATTCAGCCATACCCAAAAAGCCTGCCTCCTATAATCACTTAACGCTTAGGGGAATATAGCTAGACAGAAACTATAATATTCCACCTCTCATCACCATGTACATTCCTTTATGCAAAATTCATTTGGTTTATCTCTAGAAATTGCCAAAGTTCTAACAGTTTTGGTGTTGCTAAAAAATTTAAATCTCAAGTCTTCACTGAGATTTAAAATAATCTTAGTGGTGAGCTCCTGTACAAATTAAAAGAAACAAACACCTCCAGCAATGGCATAAGACAGACATTTCCATTCCAAATCTTACATACAGGGACGTAAATCTATGGAACCAAAGTAAGCACAAAATCCAACAGAACAAACATTAAGTTTTGTTTCATATGCAGCTTCAGGGACAATCTTTGGCAAGTTGTGATCTCTAAAGTGCCACCCTTAGAGCACTGCTGGTGGTTGTAGCTCCCATGGCTTTTCTTTGGGGCCAGTTCTACTCCTGCTATGCAGTTTTCCTCAGTCTGTGTTTCCCTGGCTTCTCCAAACTTCTAGGGTTTCCACTGAACTTTTGGCTTCATACTCACAGCTTTACATGCTGCCCTCTCAAGGGCACACTGCTTGACCTCCCAGACCTTCTTTTGAAATCTGGATAGAAGCCTTCCTGAATCCACAACTATTGCATTCTACCTGAGCCTTAAACTAGTGCCATGTGGATGACAAGTGCTAAAGTCTACCAGCTGGGATGGTAGCCAGGTTTTCCTCTGTATCAACTGTAGGTGTGGAGAGTATGGATCGCTGGGCTCTCTAAATCCAATTCTGAGGAATGAACTCTTTATGCAACTGCCATTCTGGAACGTGGTGCTCTAGGGATTTCTGCTCAAAGCAAAGTCTTTCACTTTTGCAATTTAGAGGCTCCTCTTGCCTCTTATGAAACCTAAGGGCACCTTTTCTATTCCCTTGTTTCTTCTCAGGAATCAATATCTCCTTTGCTGCATCTTTGCACTCCACAGTTTTACTGGAGCTTCATTTCTGCCCAAACTCACAGTATTTTAAATGTTTGTGTTGGCCTCCTCTTTGCTCTTGATTCTCAATATAGATTTGGCTAAAAGCCCCCAACAATAGCCATACCACCACCTCAACAATTGACTGCCTTTAAATTTTTTTAACAAGATTAATTCATCTGCCTTAATCTCAGTCTCAGTCAAAGACTCTGGACATGACCAAAATACAAACAGACTTTCTGCCAAGCCATAACACACATCCTATGGACTCCAACAGCCAATGCAGTCCTTCTTTCCAGCAGAAACCTCAAACCTGGTCTTTACTGGCTTTCTGGTCTTCTGAGCTCTGACCAGAAGCTCCCATAAAGCAGCTTAAAGTGCTTCATCTTTACTTTTTCAGCCAACCTGTCTGAATTATTTCAAACTCTTTCCACAAGTCATTCTCAAAGCTCATGAAACATTCTCAAGTATAGTCACACAACAACCCTACCTGCACTAGGGTGGGTGTAGGACTCATGTCCTTATTCACAGAATTGGACCTTGAAACAATCACATACACTAGATTCAGCCATCTCCAAAATACCTGCCCCCTACCATGATCACCTGAGAATTTGGAATGACATTTAGACACAAATCATAACAAGATGCAAATATCCTCAAAGAGACACAGGCAAACAGAATGCAACAACTGACGTAAAATATCATACATCATAATGAAGGAAGTTTTATCTCAGAGATGCAAGAAAGATTCAACATATGCACATCAATAAATAAAATATAAGGTGAAACAAGGATGAATATTACATGATAATCTCAATATATGCAGAAAAAGCCTTTTACAAATGCCAATGCCCTTTCAAGACAAAATCACTGACAAAAAAAAAACAGGTATAGAAGGACATTATCTTAATAGAAGCCATTTGTGGCTAATCTAGTGCCAACATCATATTAAATGGAAAAAAACTAAAAGTTTTCCCTCTAAAATCAAGAACAAGACAAGGACCACTCCTATTCCACACAGTACTTGAAGTATTAGAGCAATTAGGCAAGAAAGAGAAATAAAAAATGATTTATATAGGAAAGGAAGAAGTCAAATTATCATTATTTGCACATCACATTATCCTTTACTGGACATACTCAAGAAAATCCATGAAAATACTCATAGAATTAATAACCAAATTCAGTAGCATAGCAGGATACACTTAAGTGTGTAAGATAGGTGACCATATTACTAAGTTTTAATTAGATCATTGAACAGAATGGTTTGCACTGTCAATGTTTGAGTATCTGTCCACCTTTTATGCTTTGATTTTGTAACTTAAACAACTATTTCTAAGAGGATAATATGTAACTTAACAATTAGCAATTTCTTAGTGTTAATATTTTTATTTGAAATTATGTATTACCTCTACCCTTTTTTCTGTTTTGTCTTGTTTTTTCCTTTCTTTTTTCTTTAAACAAAAAAGTAAAAAATAAGATTTCTTTACAATAATAATGAACTTAATGTTACAGAAATTAGAAAAAAAATCATTCACATTAGCACCAGAAGAATTTAAATACTTATACATTATTCTAAAGAAGTACAAGATTTCTACAGTGAAAACTGTAGCACTCTGAAAAATGAAATCGAAGGAATCGCATAAGAAAATGGAAAGATAGACTGCTTCTGAAAAGGCAGGACCAATAGTTAATGTAGCCATAATTGTGGAACTTATGTACAGGTTTAACACTATCCCAATCAAAACTCCAACAGCATTCTTCACAGAATTGGAGAAAAGAAGCCTAAAATTCCTATGCAACCAGAAAAGACCAGAAGAGCAAAAGCAGTTTTCAGTCAAAAGAGCAAAGCAGGAGGCATAACAATCACAAATTGGATATATTTTAGATCTGCAATGATAAAATCAATACAGTAGTGGACAAAAAGAGACCTGAGAATCAGTGGAATACTAAGTACATAAAGCTATTAGATCTTTGATGAAGGGCTGGATCACACTAGAAGAAAGATAGCCTCTTTAATAAATGATGTTGGGAAAACTATGCCTTTGTAGAGTTTGAATCTGGACTCATGTTTTATCATGTACTAAACTATAGTCAAAATGATCAAAAACTAAATGTTAAAACAGAAATACTTTACCTGCTGGAATACAAGATAGGTAAAACTCAGTCGAAGACATGGTCAACAATCTTCTGAACACAACCACAGTTGCACAGGAAAGAGTACCCCAAATCAACACACGGGTCATACAAAGTTAAAGCTTCTGCAGAAGAAAGCAAACACTCAACAGATTGAAAACACAACCTATGGAATAAAACCAAATTTTTTTGCTTGCTATTCCTCAAACAGGAGTCTAATACCTAGAATACAAAAGAAAAAAAAACCCTGAAAAAATTTAAATCCAATTCAAAATGGGTTAGTGAAATAAATAGACACTTCACAGAAGTAAAAATGGCCAATAAAAACCCAAAGTATTCAACATTTCTGTCTATTACACAAATGGAAATTATGGGAAGAAGTACAGAATAGTAATGGCCTATGACCAACAAAAACCAGAGGACTAGCTAGTTTCACTAATAAGTTTTGCTGTGTTTTCTAAAGATTGCAACTGGTCTTTCCCTCAAAGGACCCTAATGGTCTTAAAGCAGACCCAAGTGTATCTGAGTGATGAAAGCAGTGCTCTTACATGGGGCTCTTTCTATTCTGTCACGTGTTGTCTGTGTGCCTCCACTTTTAGCTGCAGACATGCTGGGCAGTTCCATGTGAGCTAAGATCACCCTAGAGCACCCACATCAACCCTGTTCCATGTGTCTCTCCAGTTTCTGTTCCTAACCTTATCCATAGACTTAATGAGATTAAGCACACACTAAAGGAGAAAGATTTATTTTGATTCATATTTTTCAGAGGTTTCAATCCATATTTGGATAATACCAAGGAAGAAATCATGGGAAAGGGCATGGCAGAGAAGACGAGGCAGGCAGGAGGCAGCAAGACTTCTTTCTTATTTCCTTTATTATTCCATCCAGGGTACAAGCCTGATGGTTGGGGCCACCCAAACCCAGGAAGAATTTTCCCTCTTCAGAGTATTTCTTCTTCACCATCCACCTCCAGAACTGTGCAAAACCAACCATTTGACTAATCCAGTACACACCCAGGAAACTTCACTTACCCATAATCCAGTCACAATCTGAAAGCCCCCTCTGATCGCATGAGCCTATGGAGAGACATCTACATATAAGGTATAACAAGAAAGACTAAAATTTTCTTCTTAATTTCACTTATATTTACATGCAGTCTTGGTATTTTTGAGGTAAATGGACATACATGTCACCTTAATCATGTTTTTGTCACTGGGACAAAATACCAACAACTACACCTTAAAACAAAGAGGTTTATATTTTACTCACAGTTTTAGCACATAGCTGCATGGTTCCAAGGCAAAGAAAGAACAAAGTTACTTACTCATGGTAGCCAGGAAGCAGAGAGAGAAAGGAAGAGGTAGGAAGAGAGATACACTCTTTCAGATTTTGCCCCTTCTGACTGAATCCCACAATTAATGATGAGAATTGGGGGGGGGCATTTTAGATACAAACCTTAAAGTTTTCCTGGTCCCTTAAAGCTCATGTCAATCTCCCTATACAAAATACATTTAGTTCTCTAACATTTGCCAAAGTCTTAATAATTTCAGCACTGTTTCAGCAAGTCCAACTCCAAGGTCTTATCAAAGTATTAAAGCAAAATATGGTCTAAAAGAACCTTAAGAATAGAAATAAAATTAAGCACTTTCAACAAAGAATGGTACAGAGTAAACCCTCCATTCCAAAAGGGAGAGACAGGAGGACAGAAAGAAAGAGAACCAAACTAAACCTGACATATAGTAGGGCAAACATTAAATTCTGTAGTTCCATGGTTGACACCTGGGGCAGGTTGTTGTGAGATATGAACTTCAAACGGATTGGCAAGCCTCAGTGGTATGATCTTGTGGATTTTAGGTCCCTTGGATTTTTTTCTTGGGACCTGAATGGAAAGAAATGGGCTGCCATTTCTTCCTGTGACATTTCCTATCAGATATTCCATGTTCCTGTCATCTCCAACTTCCCGGGGTCCTCTCTGCACCTTTTGGATTCACTCTCAAACTTTCACATACCACTTTCTCATGGGACATGGCATGTCTTCTTATCTTGTTACTCATTTTTGCCTCAGCTCTCAGGATTTCTGAAATATAAATGGAAATCTCTATTTTCCATAACTATTGCGTGGTGAATGCCTGTAAAACCAGCACCATGTTGATGATGTCAAGATCTTCTGCCAGTTTGAGGAGAAGTCATGCACCTTGAATCATAGCTGTAGAGGCCTCTGAGAGACTGCATGGCTAAATATTGTGAAGTGAATCACAGGGAACCAATGAAATTTCTTGACAGTTTGCCTGATGTTCTTGGTTTCTCCATGGATCCCAGCATTGAAAGTTATCCAAAAGTTCTTCTCTTCTTCCTGCTCCTCTTCACACCATGCCAATGAGATGTGCTGGTCTGGAGAAAAGGGGTGATGGCTTGCCCTGCTCAACAGCTGCTCATTTGCTTGCTGTTCTCCATGAACATTTCCAGAATTTGTTTACCTATTCCATTCATTTACAGTTTTAGAAGCATCTCAGTTGCATCCTCCATAAATATAAATGATTCTTTCCTAAGTTTCTGTACATGTGAAACTAAATCACTGTCTATTTTCATGTTTGTTTTTAAAATATTTTCAATGTTTTGAAATACCGGCAGAGGTGGTATTTTTTTCTGAGACCAGTGAAAACCATCCTGAATACTTATAACTCTGGAGGTGTCGATGATATGCTGGACATATGGGACTCCCCCCGATAAAATTCTTGGGAAATGTCTTTCTGGTTGTGTTCTTACTGTAGGGATGAGATGCCTTCTTCTGCTGGAGTTCTATGCCTCACCTTATAGAGACATCTCTGTGGAGAAAAAAAGAGGTATGGGCAACACATTCCTCCATCATCAGCTGTGCATGAGAAACTAATTGTCTTTTATTATATCCTCTTTCTAGAGTGCTTCTGTCTATTGGTGCATTAGGGCAGAACATAGAGATAAATTGGCTCCCAGGAATGACCAATATCTCTATCTTGGCTATTGGATTATTCCAGGAACCTCTTATAGAATCTCCACGCTCTTTTGCTACCCATAACCAATGTGAGATCATGTTTTGCCTTTACCTAAGAGCCTTGTGATGTTTCTGTCACATTCAGAGTCAAGTCCAAGGTCCTTATGGTGGTCAGTGGTAGACTGTTTAAGCGGTCCTCTGATCTGTCCCCTGTTGTCTTCCCCTTCTGTCTTACTAAAGCCCTCTAGCCTCTTTGCTATGCCTTAGATTTGAGCTTGCACTGCTCCCCCTGATTGCTACCCTCGGATGTCAGCTCAGCAGTCTCACTGTAAACCTTTCCTAGCTTCCGGACCTTCTTGCTTTATTTTATTTTCTATGTTTATGCTCGTAATTTTCTTACAGCAGATAACTTTATCTATAGTATTGAGGCTTTCCTATGAAATAACAGTTCCTCACAGATGTCTTTTGGGTGTAGATGGTTTTTAGCCTTTAAATCTGTCCCAAGATTCTACCTTCCCAATTTATTAGAGGACAAGATGTTGCTATCTGTTTGGCTCAGCACCCAGTCTTTTGCATGTACAAATATCTGGAGGGGGAAACACAAGGTGATGACCTGGATTCAGGGCTTGTCATTTCTTCCCAGAATTTTGTTTCTTCAAGTACTGGAAGATTTGGTTTCTCTCATTTGGAGAGCCCTTCTTACAGTACCTTCTCATATTTTGTCTGTTTTTCTGTGATCGTTCTCATGAGCACAATTTGGTTGAAGCTGTTGATCAAACATACATAGGGAAAATACTACATGGATAACTTTGACTTTTAAAAGTGAAAACTAGTTTATTGTAGGTTATGCTTCAATCCTGTTTCCCTAGCTCAATTCACCTAATGTTTAGTGTGAATAATTATATGGGGCCTATTGCAACTTGTTTCGTGAAACATCGAAAAGTTTTTATAAATGACATTCAGGTTTTGCTTCAAAATCCTGTGATTTTTGTTGACTTGATTCTCCTGATCAACTCAATCTTAATTTTATATCTTTCTAGAAATTAATTACTGAATGTTTGGCAATTAAGGAAATGATTGCATGCTTGAAAATTAATTTGGAGTTCACAATCTTAGCTGATTAAAAGCATATACTACTGACAGGTATAAGGTTAGGATGTACAAATTCAGAGAATTATTCCTGTTCCTGATGAGTTGCCAAATCCCTTTTGATATTACCAATGTCATAAGCTTCCAAATTAAAATAAAATGCAGGAAATATGGTGATGATCATGTAGTCCTTCACTGAAAATAAATTATCTCAAAACATTCTTTTCAAATGAGATTAGTCTAACTGTCAGCTATCTTTTTCATTCTTCATAAGTTCTGAGTAATATTCATATTCTTTTTTAATGTTGGGCCAATTATGTCTTAGGACTATGACAATAGGGCTATAGGTATTCAAAGATACATTTGCCTCTTATTATAGGTATTAAAGAAGTTCATATTGGTAAGGAATTTAATCATTACAATGTTTATTCATATTTTTTATTTTAAAAACAAAACAAAATAAATAAGTAAATGATACAGAATTTCAAAAAATAGTAGTAAATTAATGCTCATTAATATATTGCATATTGTCATCTTAGAAGTAGTTGTTCAGATTGTTCAGATTAGGCATGTACAAGTTGCACAAGATTTAGGCATGAAAAAAATGACCAAACAATGGACGCACAAACTATTCTTTTTTATGAAATCACAGAGATTAGTAGTATATTCCACAGTCTCTTTCCTTCTTTTTCTCCTATCCCCTATCCCAGTTGTTTTCTTTTGAGCATTTTCTTTCCCTTTCCATTTCACAATATCTATTGTACATTTTGGATCTTATTACTCCTTCAGTTTTTTATTTTTTACACTAGGGAGACAATATGATATTTATATATGTGAGTTTGATTTATGTCACTTATGAGTACGGTCTCAAGCTGCTTCCATTTACCTATGAAAGCTTCAAGATTATCCTTTTGTATAGCTGAGTAATATTCCATTGTGTAAAAATACCAAGTTTTTTATTCTGTGGGTGATGGGCATTTGGGGTGTTTGAAAGATTTAGCTATTATAAATTGAGCTGATGTAAATATGGGTGCATGTATATTGCTGTGACATGATGTTTTCAATTCTGATAAAATACTCAGAAGAGGAATAGCTGGATTGGATGCGACCTCTAATCCTAAGTTTTTAAGGAATCTCCACACTGATTTCCACAGTGGTTGTACCAGTCTACACTTCCAACAATAATTGAGAAGGGTTCCTTTTCCCCCACAGCCCCACCAATATTTGTTATTGGTAGTTTTCTTTATTCTGGCCATTTTTTCTGGGGTGACATGGAATCTCAATGTTGTTTTAATTTGCATTTCTTGAGTAATCAGTTGTGTTGAACATTTCTTCATGTATTTGTTTGTCATTTGTATTTTTTCATCTGAGTAGTATGTGTTCATCTCAGATGTCCATTTTTGGATTGGGTCTTTGAATTTGGGGGGCAGATATTTTTCAATTTATATGTTCTAGATATGTTGTTTGTCTGAGTTGGCTAAATTTTTTCCCATTCTACTAGTTTTCTTTTAACTGTGTTGGTGATTTCTTTTGAAGTACAAAAGCTTTTCAATAAAGAGAGATCTCAGTTGTTGATCCTTTGAAGTACTTCCTGTGCAATTTGTTTTATGAACCCTTTGCCTGTCTCCACGTCTTCAAGATTTCTACCTGCCTTGTCTTCCAGTAGACATAGTGTTTCTATTTAATATTAAGATCTTTGAGTCATTTTGACTTTAGTTTAGTGCATGGTGATAGACATGGGTTTAGCTTTATTCTTTGACATGTGGAAAGCTAATTTTTGCTGCACCATTTATTAGAGAGACTATCTCACTAATGTAAACTCAGACTCTCATGGAGGGATGATTCTTGTTAACTCTTATTTTATTTCTCAGTCTGCTCCTGATATTCATGTAAAATTAGTATGGCCTTCAAACCCCACAAGGAGACCTTCTTAATATAGTTTTCAACAACAGAGAAAAAACTCAAAAAGAGGAAAAAAGGCACAACAAAAGAAATTTGCTAAATATCAATCTGATCTCTTAGCAGTGGCAACTGAGGCTCTCAAGACAGAAAAGTCAAAACAAAGTGAATCTGTCTGAACCCCTCCTGGACCATGCTTCAAGTGCAATAAAGAAGGACATTGGGCAAGAGAGTGCCCAATCCTGGCATTCCTCTGGGGCCTTGCCTCTATTGCAATCTCAAGGGCCATTGGAAGAGCAACTGTCCTAGCCACAAGAGAGTGGGTAAGCCATCATCTAATGCCTTGCCCTCACAGGAGATTTCATCACTACCAGATTCATTGCTGACTGATTTTCTTGGACTTGCTGCAGAAGACTGACAGGGCTCGGGGTCTACAGCCCCCATTAAG
Source organism: Hydrochoerus hydrochaeris (assembly GCA_004027455.1). NCBI lineage: Eukaryota > Metazoa > Chordata > Mammalia > Rodentia > Hydrochaeridae > Hydrochoerus > Hydrochoerus hydrochaeris. The sequence continues at coordinate 170,785 of PVLA01002113.1, read as the reverse complement.
GTATCCTTCTTGGATCCCTGGGTCTCACTAGAGGTCTCAGGTAAGACACTATCTGTACTTGTAGACACTGGGGCAACTTATAGTATACTTCCTGAGTTTTTGGGCCCTTATATTAAGTCCTCAGTCTCTGTAGTGGGTGTTGATGGCCAACCTATGCAGCCTTTGCAGACAGGGCCTATTCAATGCAGGTTCCAGACTCTCTTCTTTATCCATAGCTTCCTAGTAATTCCAACATGTCCCACACCTCTTTTAGATAGATATCTTCTCCATTACCTTCTCTCTTCCCACAGCTCTAGTCCTTCAAACACCCTCACAGTGCATTGCAAATTCATTCCCTTCCCTTCCTTCTTCTCTGGTCGATCCCATAGTTTGGGATACCTCCAATCCCACCTAAGCTACTCATGCCATGCCTGTTTGAATTCATCTAAGGGATCCTTCAATTTTTCCTTGTGTTACCCAGTATCCCATAGCTCCCAAACATTTTCAAGCACTTAAACCTATAATTAAGTGCCTTTTATATAATGGTTTCCTTAAACCTACTCATTCACCCTATAATGCTCCCATTCTCCCAGTACTCAAGCCTGATGGGTCTTATTGTCTAGTGCAGGACCTTAGGATAATCACAACAACTTACTTGGACAGTGCTCTCTCAAGGGTTTAGAGACAGTCCTCATTTCTTTAGCCAAGTTCTTGCTGCTGACCTTGCAGAACTTGATCTCAAACCTAGTGCTCTGCTTCAATGTATAGATGACCTTCTGTTATGTTCTCCATCCCATACATTAGCCATATAGCAGTCAGCTAGTCTCCCTAACTTTCTTGCCAGTCATGGGTACAAGGTCTCTCCTGCTAAAGCCCAAATAGTTTCCCTGAAAGTCAAATATCTAGGTCTCTTTCTCACCCCTACCACTTGTTCCATCACTACAGATCGTAAGGTGATTCTTCAAGATCTCCAGGTGCCCACAACTAAACAACAGGTTATATCTTTCCTAGGTTTAGCTAATTTCTTTTGTCTCTGGATTCCTAACTTTGCCCCTGTAGCCCAACCCCCCTACAAAGCTTCTAAGGACCCTTTATCAAAACCCCTAGACCCCACTATGCCCATAGATGCCTCCTTTCATAAATTGAAAGAGGCTCTCCTAAGGGCTCCAGCTCTTACCCTTCCTGATCCCACCCTCCCTTTCATACTACATACTACCTCTCAGGGCCACAATGCTGTAGGTGTACTAGGACACAGAAAGGGACCTTCTTTTCAAGTGGTAGCCTAGTTGTCAAAGCAGTTAGACCACACAGTAAAAGGATGGCTACCTTGTCTCCGAGTCCTTGTGGCTACAGCTCTACTGACACAGGAAGCTAGTAAGTTTACATTAGATCAGCTTATTACAATACACTCACCTCATCATCTAAGTGAGATTATTTCACAGGAGGCACTTTCTGCCCTGATGACCCCTTCTTGCCCTCAGCAGGTACATCTGGCCCTCTCTCAGGAGCCTTGTATCTCTATTGCAACTAATGGTCCTCTTATTGTGGCCACTTTGCTTCCCACCTCAGAGGGCCACCCTCATTATGACTATTGAGGTCTCACAGATAACTCCCACCCCTTTCCCTCACATTAGTAACACACCTCTCTCTTTAGCCTTTGACACACGGTTCATAGATGGCAGTTCAAAAAACACAGACAGTCAAAAGAGAGCAGGATATACAATAGTTAACAAGTCAAAAGTTATAAATGGTAATCCACTGCTACCTGGGACATCTTCCCAGAGGGCAAAACTTATTGCCCTTACAAGGGCTCTTATACTTACTGTTGTAGTCAGAGAACAATTAGAACAAAGACATGGAATTATTTTTATGATAGTCACCCAAGAAAATGCAGGAAATCTATCCACATCACTAAAGACATAGAATATTTAGCCACAGGCCTGACTCCCACAGCAATGTCCCACATGAGTCCAAATGAAGACCCAGTGCTCATAACAATGCCTCCCACGAGTCCAACTAGAAATCTAGAGCCCACAAAAGGACTCATGCCAGCCTCTTTTATGGATCCATGCTGGGAAGTCTCAAAGGTGAGTGATGGAAGCCAGAAAATCTATGCCAGCGGGGTGAAGGAGCCTTGCAGTAGGTTGAGGGTTCTATACTGGAGCCAGGAGTCACACTCACAACAAAGACCAGGGATGTCCTGGAAAGCACCACAGCCATCCTCAGCAACACGGAAGCCCAAGCTCCTCCGATGACAAGCATAGTCAAGTACATGCCAGGAAGCCAGTGTGATGAGTTCATCCTGGAGACCAAGCTGCACACGTCTTCCTCTCCAGAGCCAGGAAGCAATGCTTTATGTGAAGACTAAGACTCTTCCAGGAGAACCAATTGTTCAAACAGCAACTCGTATGAGAACCCACAATGCCTCAATACCTTAATGCAACTAACGTGAATAGCTTCTCCTTCTCTACATCTCTATTTATGATGGCAAACTTCCGCAGGTGGAACATCTATGCTCAGTGCCCTGCTGAATTAATTCAGCTGGCATTAAGTTGACCACCAGTTTTCAATCCATAACACTAGCAAAGGACAAAGTCATAAATATATACACTGATTCAAAGTATACATTTAGCATTTTATGCTCCCATGCCTCTATCTGGCAAGAAAGGGGTTTTATCAACTCTCAGGGAAACCCCATCATTAATGCACCTCTTATCCTTAAATTTCTAGAGGCAGGACTACTCCAAGGCAGCAGTTATTCATTGTAGGGGACACCAGAATTCTACAGATCCCATTGCTCAAGGCAATGTCTTTGCAGATTCACAATCCAAATTAGCTGCAAAAAGGCCTTGTCCTTCTCATCTTCTCCTGTTAGTCAAAAACAGTCTACCTCAACCTAATTATTCATCAGAGCAGCTACAGTTACTTCATAAGCCAGGTTACACACAAAACACTCAGGGATGGATTTTTCCAGGGACCAAAACTGGTTCTCCCAGATCAGCAGGCCTTAGACATCATCACTGACTCACATAACTGGTTCCATATAGAATCACCAGCCCTATACAGACTCTTAGCCCCTGTAGTTACACATCCTTCTCTAAAGGCTATCATTCTTCATATTACTCACACTTGTCATCTCTGTGCTAGGACCTCTCCTCAGGGACACATAGCACCCCCTTCCTTCCCTTACTCATCAATTTCACAGACACATCCCTAGTCAGGAATGGCAAATAGATTTTACACACATGCTCTGCCACAAAACTCTCAAACACCTTCTCACCTTTGTTTGTACTTTTTTAGGATGGATAAAAGCCTTTCCCACAACCAGGGAGACTGCTGATGTAATTACTAGAGTCCTATCATAGGAAATCACCCCAGGGTTTGGTCTACCTCCAAGTATTCAGTCAGATAATGGTCCAGCCTTTATTTCTCAAATCACTCATCAGGTATCCTCAAGCTTACACATCACCTGGAGCCTACACATTCCATACCATCCACAATCCTCAGGAAAAGTAAAAAAGGCAAATGGCCTCATAAAAACACTTTAAAAAACTCATTTTAGAACTACACCAACCTTGGCCTCAACTTCTGCCCCGAGGCTTAGCTAAGCTCAGGGCTCTTCCCCAGGCTCCTACATTTTTAAGCCCTTTTGAACTTATGTATGCTGACTATTCTTACTCCACAATCTTCCTACCCTCCAAAGTCTCCCTCCTCTTGCTGACTACATCCCGATCCTCTCCTTCCTCTGACAATTATTGTGACAGCATGCTGATCTCTGCCTCCCAACCCTCGGAAGGGACCAAACCAGATCCTCCCATGTCCCCAGGAGATCTAATTTATCTCAAATGTTCTAAATCCACAGGACTACAACCAAGGTGGGGAGGTCCCTACCTGGTCTTCTTGGCAACCCCAGGAGTGGACAAAGTTGCTGGACTTCTCTGCTGGTTTCACATCATCCAAGCTAAGCAGTGCCCTCCCAACCCTGAATCTAACCATCCTGAGTGGTCATCTCACCTTCTGTCACCTACCAGTCTCCGTCTCACCAAGGCCTCACAGCCACAACTCTCAGGCGAAGTCATGTTTTGTTATCCAATTTGGTTTCTAATTCCTTACATTCCACTAATTCTTTTTTACAGCAGGACTCCTGACAGTCTTTCCTAAAGACTCCCACATCATGTGTAAGATTGTCTTCAATCATGCTGTTCTATGTGACAACTGTCTTAGTTCTCTCTACCCTCAGCTGTTTAGTCAAACGTGAGATCCCTGACGGCCTAGGCTTTTATCCCCCTTATAGCGACACAGCCACCACCCTCCCCACCCCTCTTATTCTTTCCAGCTCAACTCCTGACCAGAGACAAGCCCTGACTACCTAAACTTTTAACTTTCACCCTTTCAGATGGGGAAATAATCACCTCTCATAATCACCTCTTATTACTTCACTCCTTCTAACCCCAAACTTATTTTTTCATAATCTATTTCACCATGATCCTGATGAAATAACACTCCTCCTGAGATTCTACCTTACCATGGCTCTGATAAAATGGCATATTAAAATCAAAGGCACCTTTCCTTCTACCTTCCCTGGGTCCTTAAATATGATAGTGTCCTTCCTCCTCATAGCACCTTGTCTCTTTATTTTTCCAGTCTAAGATGCAGGCATTCACCAATGATGAAGTTGTCCTGGCTGAAATACCTGGTACCAGCTTTGACATGGGCATCAACCATCATCCTGTCAACCTTCCTAAACCCCCTTTCAGCAGGAAGTAGTAATAGAGAGACTTCACCCTTTTCCTAACAATAAAAAGATGGGAATGAAACGATTTTGCCCTAGAATAATTTACAGGACATTAGAGCACTGAGAGGTGGGATCAAGGATGTTTACCATGAGGCCACTTCCTCCTTCCCCTATGAGAACTTCCTTTTTCTTTTCCCAGTGGCACAAAAAAGGTCCCAATCAGCTCCTTGCATGTCATCTATGCCCGTCCTAAGCATCACCCTGGTCAGAGTTTAGACTATCTAGGGTTGGTCTCCTCTCCACATCCTTGGAATAAAGGCTATTTTAATTTCATATTTTCTCTTTCATCGTGCCAAAAACCTATCAATAGTCACTGTCTCTACAGGTTTCTGAGCTCCAGAATAGTGCAGTGAAGTGCATGCTGGATCCCTGCCAAGAATAATACTGAGGAGTTTCACAGACAGTTTCATTTCCTTATTTTGTAGGACTTAGGACACAACCCTTCAGTTCAGTGTTCAGGAAAGGACTATCAAGCGTTTACCCTTGCGTGGGGCAACCAGTCCCCGATGGAGACAGGGATGTCCATCTATTTGAAAAACTCACAAGGCAGGAGCAGTGGGTTTGTCCCTAGGTGCAAGGGGATCCCTTAGGAGCCCAAGGGAGAGTGTTGGTTCCTGTCTAACGGGTCTCTCAGCCCCTGGGGTACGTGACACTTATCTAGCTCTGACAGACACCCATATCCAAACAGGGAGCAGAGAGATAACTCCAGAAGGCGCGAACCGTTCCCTGTGCATCTCGTGCTCCGCACCCCAGCTGCTAGCTTTGTGTCCTCCGCCAGACCCAGCTCACATTCTGCAGCCCTTCATCAAACACGCATGGTCCCAGGTCCTTCCCGAGGTGAGTGCTAAGCACGGGTTGGGGCGGAGGGGCCATCTGGGGAATGGAAGTAGCTGAGGGCCACGTGCTGTGTCCGCACTGAAATGCAGGAGGGCAGAGGGAACCGGCAGCCCTAATGGAGACCGGGAGGCGCGGGAGCAGGCAGCTGGGAGCGGAGCGGGAACACTCAGGGTGGTTTTCAGGATGCTGCACAGCTGGAGCAGCCCAGCCTGGCGCCTCCTGCAATTGCAGCTACTTGGGAAACCGAGGTTTGAGGGCCCGGTGAACCGGAGAGTTTGTGGGCGACCTGGAAGCATAGCACGAGAGACTGTTAATATGCCTCAAGTACAGCATAGATGCTTCTTGTCATCAGGGGGAAACCGTTCTTCAGGTACTATTTAGAAGTTTTCATGACTCCTCTCCACTCTTTTTAAAAACTTTTTTTTTTTTTAAATCAGTGAGTGCTGAAGTTCTGCCTCTGAGTCCTGGTGTCCTGAGATCTTAGTCTTTGGGGATCTGAACAGCTGTTGAGCCCAGTGAGTAAATTTGGGATGAGTGTGTGACTGGAAAGGTCCGTGGGTTTTGTGTGTGTATTGTACTAGAAAACAGCACAGTGCTCCCCAGAGATGACTCTGTCATTCCTCACAGACTACTTTGAAAGCAAATATGGAAACAACAGAAACTGACAATTCTGTGTGTGTGTGCTTGAGTGTGTGTGTGTGTGTGTGTGTGTGTGTGTGTGTCTGTGTTTCTTGTGATAATGCTGTGCAACTGATTCTGGGTCTGGGCCAGTTTTTAAGGGTAACCTTCCTGTTTTCCTTAAATGTATGAAGGTAAATATAGTTGATATATAATCAGTAAAAACTTACTCAGAAGGAAATCTACCAGAGTTGAAGGAAAAATTTGGTAACAATAGTATTTTGAAGGAATTGATCAATCAGTTATATTTTCTTAGCCCAGAACATGAAGTTTGTCCATGTTTGACTGTTTTACTACAGTTACTGATTTTCTCTTTGTATTTTTCCTTGGATAGTTGAGTTTTAATAATTAATTATAAACATTTATTAACTTATTATAATTCTTATTAAAATATTTTAAGCAATCAACACAAAAAAGACCAAACCATTAGATCATAAATCTCCCAATGTTTGCAGTATTGCATGTTTTGTTTCTTTGTATAATTACACAAACAGAAAACCTCTTCATGTTTCCTAAAAACATACAGATTCATAGTAAAAGAAAATGTTAGGCATCTTTGTTCTAGGTCCTGGATGTTATTCAATAATTCCCTAAAAGCTATTCTTTTGCACCCCAGAGTATTAAAATAATCACGCACATGTGCAAAATCTATTTTTGAATTTAACATCATTAAGTAATTGCACTGTGCCTATGAAGCATTTGAAGTGATCATAAGTGTGATAAGTGAAAGATAAACAGTGATCTAGCATGGAAAGATGCCATGGCAAAGTACATTTAGAATGGGTGTGAGTGGATCAAAGGGTCCTCTCTGCTTAATGAAACTGCATCCTAAATAAAAGGTAATGACCAGACATACAGTTTGGTGACAATAATGGAAGTTTTTTGATGATTTTTGACACTTCCCTGCAGGCTATTTCCACTTAGTTGGCACTCTAACTTCATCTTCAAAAAGTCATTCTACCTTTTTGTCTATCCATGTGCTTCTGGATGTTGAAGAACATGGTAAGACCAATGAATTTCATAAGTATGAGTCCACCACCTCATTTTTTGGCTGTGAAGTATGTTCCTTGATTAGAAGCAATGATGTGTAATATAAAGTAATGGCAGATAATGCATTTTACAAGTACACTATTTGTAGTTATTGCACAATTATGTGCAAGGAAAACAAACCTATGTCCAGAGAGAAAGTGTCTAATCATTAAATACAAACCTTTTACTTTCCATGATGAAAGCAGTCCTATGTAGTCAATCTGTCATCAGTTTATAGATTGAACATTCTGGGGAACTGTACTGCATCAGGGACCTAGTGTTGGTCTCTCCTACTGGCATTTTGGTCATTTAGAAGCTTCTGTAACTACATCAGCCTTAGTGAACAAAAGCCCATGTTGCTGAGCTTATGCATAAGTTCCATCCCTGTCATCATGGAGACTTTTCATGAGCCTATTGGGCAGTGACAGGGTTGTCTGAAGAAAGGGTTGAGTGCTATTTATAGAATGGGTCATCTTATCAGTGAATTATTAAAGTCCTCTTCAGCTCAGGTCAATTTTTGGTCAGCATTTGCACTGTATAAAAATATCTTTATATCATTTATCCATATGGAGAAGGCTGTCCATATAACTATTCCCCAGATATCTTCATAGCCACCTTTCTAGCCACATTCTTGCCAAGTCCCCAGCCCCATCACAACAGACTATTGGTATAGCTCAATAGTCAATACATAGTTTCACCTTTGTCTATTTTTTTCTTCCAGGTAAAATGTGTGACCAGGTGCATTGCCTATTGTGAACATTTTCCTTCAGGACTGTCCTTTAGGTTTGTCCTAGAAGGGAGCTTTAATGCTTCTTGGAATTTTCCCTTAAGTATGTTTTTCTCTCTAAATAATCCTTTCCTTACTTAGTTTTGGGTGTCATGTATTTATCTCATCAATTAGAGAAAAGTAACTAAGAGAAAATTTGGTACTGAGAGTGAGGCTGTTGCTATGGCTATGTGGTTGAAGAGCCTCTGGGAAAGGCTTGTGAGAAGAAATTTTAAAATTTCGGAGTTGTCACCTGAAAGAGTAGAACTGGAATGCCTCAGGCTGCTTGCTATGTCTAGAAGATTCTGGTCAGACTTCAGAAGACCAGAAGGCCGATAGAAACCCTGCCAGTTATAGACAGGCTCAGGAGTTTTGTATCCTAAGGTGGATAGCCCTCATACAATATAAAGGAAGGAAAGAGACTTGTTTTCTTACCTTTTTACTCTTGTTTTCTACTGTCATGGACGGTTGCCCCTCAGCTATGCTATCCTACCTTGGATCCAGATGATTGTGGACTGAAGTCTTCCCAACTTGTGAGCTAACTAAATCTTTCCTCCCTTAATGTTGGATATCAGATATTTTGTCTTATGGGAGAAATGTAACTAAAACAATTTCTTCTTGAGTTAAATGAATTTCTTGTATGCAGCATATTGTTGGGTCTTGTTTCTTGAATTATTCTGCCAGTCTGTTTCCTTTGATTGGTGAATTGAGACCATTTGTTTTGATAGTTATAACTGTTATATACTGACTTATCCCTGTCATATTATTTTCCCGCTGTTGATTCCTGCTTGACCTGCATGTTCCTTTCTTTCTAATGGTTTTATTTCAGAAGAGGTCTCTATTATCTCTTTCTAGAAGATATTCCATAACAATTTGTAGAGCTGGTTTAGTGGTCATAAATTTCTTCACTTGTTGGGGAAATATCTTATTTTTCTATTAATATTGACAGATAGCTTTGCAGGGTACATCAATTGGTCTTGGAAGGTATTTTCTTTCAGGATTTGAAATACTTCCCTCCAAGCTTTCATTAACTTAAGGGTTTATGTTAATGATATCTGCTGTGATTCTGACACACTTTCCTTTAAACATGATGTATTTCTTTTCTCTAACAGATTTTAATAATCTATTCTTAAGCCAAACTTCTAGAATTTTGAATATTATATGCTTCAGTGTAGATTTATTTTGGTCATCTCTATTTTGAGTTATATATGCCTCATTTATATCTATGTCAAATTCTTATTCCATGCTTGGTAAGTTTTCCGACATTGCTTCTGTGATGAACTTATTCATGTCACTTGTGCTACCTTCTTCTCTTTCATTGATTCCAGTCACTCCTGTTTTTCTTCACATCATCTTGAAGCTGTTCGATTTTCCATGGCCTCTTGCTTTTTTAAAGAGATATTTCTTTTCATGGTTGCTAACTGAAATCCTGTCTTCTAGGTCTGATATTGTGTCTTCACCTTCATTCATCTGTTTTGCAAATATTTAATGAAATTTTTAATTTCCTGAATGTTTTTGATTTTGTTTCATGGATTCCTTTTCTTTCCTATGTTGGGCATTTTTCTATATTACTCTCTTTTTTTAAATCTATGAGTACCCTAGATTTGCCAAACCAGTCCTTCATTATGGTTGTCATCTCATATTTTGCCTGAGAGATTATTTGTTCTTTTATTTCCTCTGTAACTTCATACATTTATCTGTTATTGCTGTTATTTATTTATTTTTATTTATTTTTTACTTTTTCTTCTTTCATTCCAGAAAATTCAGGTGGGTGATTACTGATTTTTCTCTATCTCATTGTTCCCTGTTTTGCACTGGGTGGGTTGAATATCTGTGCATTTTGCTTTTGTGTCTTATCATTTTCCATGTTTTTATTTTGTTTTCTATGTTGATGCTTCTAAATTTCTTATAGTAGCTTTATCATTAGTATCAAGGTTTACTTAGGGTATGTGTATTCCTTAGAAATGTCTTCCTCATAAAAATTGTTGCTGCTCTTTCTGTCTGTACTAAGATCCTACTTTCCCAGTTTAAGGATGAGATGTAGCTATCCATTTGGCTTAGCTTCCAGTACTTTTGTACTCAATTATGGCGATGGTTATGGTCACCAGAAAATCACACTTTTGTTATACAAGGGAGAACAACTTAATATAAGTTATGATATCCTGGCTAAAGTTGTACAATTAGCAATTACAATAGCATCTAGAACAGTCTAGAACCTAAAATACCATGGAAACAATATACAGTTATATAACAAACCCAATGTAACTCAGGAAGTTGTATGCAAAGACTTTCCTCTTAGCAGAGTCATTTGAAACTGTGGTGAGTAAATTTAGAAGAATGGGAGACAAAGCAGAGAGATAAGTGAAAAGAAATATAGTATAAGAAATGATGGAAAAAGATATTGAAACAGGATTTTGGAACCTGGAGAAGGGGACAGAAGAAAGAAATGAATGGGGAAGCAATTGATTATTGAAGTGAACCAGAATGAGTAGAAGCAATTTTCATTCATGTGTAAATATCCATAAAATCAAGGGCAATAGTTGAGGAAAGAGAGAAGACAAATACAAAACAATAAAAATAAAGGTGAAGACCTAAACAACTTTAAAATAAATCCCAAAATTACCAGATAGAAAAAGGAAAACAAAGCAAAACAAAAAAATTCCTCTGATGTACATGGTTCTGTGGTAGCTTGAAGTCAGATACCAAACCTGCTGGATAAGCCAACTACAACTGCACTGTGAATAGTCCTGCGTATAAGGCTGAGTTTGGCCCACAGGTTTGGGGACTGGGCCAAGTGTCTTCAGCCAGCAACTTTCAATATGTTCCTTGGTAGAGCACCCACTCCCTGCCCTGTTTGTCTCTGTGTCACTCTCCCAGCTGTTGTGGTTCCCTCAGCTAGAGACAGCCTGGGGCTGCTGCCAGTTCTGTATACATATGGCTTCTCCTGGTCCTTGCACAGACTTCTGTGTTCTACTTCTACTGGCACATCTTTGTTCTCTGGTTCTGCTTGCTGTGAGGTATGATGGGGTGCTGTGTACTGACTCTGTGCTTCTGAATCCTGTGGAGACAACTAGTCCCATTTTGATCTCCTCTGCCACAAGAGGAGAGTGAACCTCCCACTGGTTGCTGTGCTGTGGTCCAAGAATGCTTAAATTCTCAAATCACTGGTTGTTGAGTGGGATGGTTCGTACTATTCCACTCATTATCTTCATTGTTGGGGTGCTATTGCTGCTTCTGTACCTAACTTTACTGCTATACTGCTTCTATCATGCCATAGAGACACCCCAAGTCTGCTCCATATTGCTTTAATGGCTTTTTAAATCCCATACATCAATACTGCTCTCTCAAGTCACTGGTTACAGGACTGTAAGCCTTGTACACTGCCTCTGCTGAGGTCTCTAACCTTATTGTGACTAGGGGTTCCACTTAGCCACCAGGGCTAACAACAAAAAGCAAGCAAGAGAGAGAGAGAGAGAGAGAGAGAGAGAGAGAGAGAGAGAGAGGAAAGGAAGGGAAGGGAAGGGAAGGGAAGGGAAAGGAAAGGAAAGGAAAGGAAAGGAAAGGAAAGGAAAGGAAAGGAAAGGAAAGGAAAGGAAAGGAAAAAGAAGGGAGGAGAGGAGAGGAGAAGGGAAGGGAAGGGAAGGGAAGGGAAGGGAAGGGAAGGGAAGGGAAGAGAAGAGAAGAGAAGAGAAGAGAAGAGAAGAGAAGAGAAGAGAAGAGAAGAGAAGAGAAGAGGAAAAGAAAAGAGAGGTGGTGGCCCATTGGGAGGGATAAATGCTAGTGAAAATTACTGCTAGGTTGTTGAACATAGTCTTAAAGAGGTCCAGAACTGCAAAAATGTCTAAATTCAAAAATACCTCCTTCTGTATCTCCAAATGAGTAAAGCAGGCTTAGGGGCTTTTATGAGCTTAAGGGCTTTCGGAGAACAGTGATTCCACCACTAACTGGTGGCAGATGGTTTCTGGTGAAGCTCCTGAGAGGATGTGGAGCCATTTTTCCTATTGCACTGTTGCCAAGTACTTGGCTGTTAAGAAAATTCTAAACATTCTAAACTATACTCTCTAAACATTCTAAACATTCTAAACTATACTCTCTAAACATTCTAAACATTCTAAACTATACTCTCTAAACATTCTAAACATTCTAAACTATACTCTCTAAACATTCTAAACATTCTAAACTATACTCTCTAAACATTCTAAACATTCTAAACTATACTCTCTTTAGACCCAACTTTAGAGATGTTTCCTTTCTGTCCAAACCAAAGTTTGTATCTTTTGGTTATCCTTTTTGCTTACAAGTTTCTCATTGTAAACCTGACCAGAGGCTGTCAACTCTGCACAGGCTGTTGTGTTAATATTGGGATGCACTGAAATTTCTTCAGCCAGATCAATTAGTCCACCACCCTTAATCTCAGTTTACCATAGTCTTGAAGCTTAAGCAGAGTACAGTACACATTTTATCGTCAGGTTCTAATACCCATGGCCTCTATTGCAATGGTCAGTGTGGTCTTTGTTCACAGTTAAAGTCCCATGAACCTGGCCTTTTCTGCCCAGTTTTATCAACATTCTGGTCTTATGAGCTGTAAACATTAAGTACCCCTCAGCCTTTCTTATAGCACTGTAGAGCTTCTCTAGACCGCATCTTCAAGTCTTTCCAAACTCCTCATGTCTATTATAGATGTTTCTGAGCTACATGGTCAGTGTATTCACAGTTATTACTGCAGTGTTGGCACCAGTTTTGTTTTTGTTGTTGTTCTAATCTCCTTTCTCTTTTAGTACACAGTACTTGACACCAACAGCTTAAAGGAAAAGATGTTTCTCTTGCTTACAATTTTGTAGAATTCAGTCCATGGTTGACTGACTAATGAAGAAACAACTAATGGTTGCCCATAGCTAGGAAATCTGCTCTAATAGTGGTAGTCTAGAAAAGGGGGAAGAGCAGAGTGAGATCCCTGCTTCTAGCCTTACAATTCATACACTAAGTCTCCCAATTCCCAAACAAAGGTTCATTTCCCAGCAGCACATACATTTGGTTAATTCATTGTTAAGTATAGTGTCCCAAAGGTACAAAGACTTCATTTTTTATTTTAAAGAGAATAAAACAAAACAGAACAGGTTAGCACAAAACAACAATAACAACACAGGAATTCAAAACAAGATGACAGGAAATCAACAGTGGCTAACATAATGTCTCTTGTTTTCTTCAAAATAGTTGTCCCTATCTTCACACCCAGTAAATTCAAACAAAACAAAATAGTATAAAACCAATCAAAAGAATGAAAGCATTATGAGCCTTAAAAATCAGACAACAGGAAATCAACAATGGCTACCATAATGTCTCTTGTTCTCTTCAAAATAGCTGTTGATATCCTCACATATATTGAAATCAAATAATAGAAACCACAGCCTGGTGGGATGGTGCATTCCTGTAATCACAGCACTCAGGAGGCTGAGGCAGGAGTATTGTTGCAAGTTCAAGACCAACTTGGGCTACAAAGTGAGCTCAGGGCCAGTCTGAACTGCATAGCAAGGGCCTGGCTCAAAAAAGAAAAAAGAAAGCAAACAAACAAACCAAAAAAAACCAAACAACCAACTAAACAACCAACCAAACAAATAAAAACCCTAAATAATAGAACCAGACTAGAACTGATGAAAACAAAAAATAAAAGTATTATAGGACTTCAAAACAAGATGACAGGAAATCAGCAATGGTTACCATAATGTCTCATTTTCTTCAAAATAGCTGTTCATATCATCACTCATCATAAAATCATTTTTTTGTAAATTCTTTAGGCATGTATAATCCTTTACATGTACATCTATCCTGTGTGTTTTAAAGGAAAAAACAAAACAAAAAATACAAGAAACAAAAGAAATAAATACATAACAATAACAGGAACCCCCAACAATATCAATGTAGACATTCAAAATAAGGTGGTGAAAATATAAAAGGTTGTTATTTTGCTTAGTTATCTTTAAAAGAATTGCTCAGATTACCAGATATAGACATGCAAAACTGACCTAATCCTAGAAATATTAACTATTTTGTTCCAAGAACTGATAGAGCTGGTAGCACAATCATCTTATCTATTTTAAGTGGATATATACAAATTTATATCTTTTTCCCCCTTCTTTTCTCTATTCCTCTGAGTTATTTTCCACCTTTGAGCAGTTTCTTATCCTTTCACAATATTTATTGAAGCTTTTGTATCATATTTACTCTTTCAGTTTCTTACACATGTGAGTTTCATTTATTTCACTTATGATTTTGGTCTCAAAGATGTATCCATTTGCCTATAAAAGCCTAAATGTGATCCTTCTTTGTAGCTGAGTAGTACTCCATTATATAAAAATACCACATCTTTTTCATCCACTCAGTTGATGGGCACTTTGGTTGATTCAAAGATTTGACTATTACAAATTGTGCTGCTGTAAACATAGGTGCACATTGTACTATGATTTTTCAATACTTCTGGGAACATGTTCAGAAGCAGGATAACTGGATCAAATGAGACCTCCAATCCCAACTTTTTAGGGAATCTCCTGACAGATTTCCACAGTGGATGTGGCAGTCTACACTCCCACTAACAGTGGAAGGAAATTAAATAATAGAAATAATCATTTTTTCCTCAGAGTCTGTCCCGCATTTGTTATTGGTGGTTTTCTTGGTCCTGGCCATTCTTTCTGGAATGAGATGGAATCTCAGTGTTGTTTTAATTTGCATTTCTCTAATGACCAATGATGCTGAACATTTTTTTATGTATTTATTTGTCATTGGCATTTCTTCAGATGAGAACTGTGTACTCATCTCAGGTGCTCATCTTTGAACTGGGTCTTTGAATTTCAGGGGTCTGATTTTGTTTTAATTTTTACAGGTTCTAAATAGAAGCCCTTTGTCTGAGGGACAGTTAACTAGGATTTTTCCCCAATTCATGGGTTCTCTTTTCACTCTGTTGCAGATTTCTTTTGACAAGCAAAAACTTTTTAATAAAACTAGATCTCAGTTACTGATTCTGGGCAGTATTTACCATGCAGCTTGATTTTGTTCATGAATTCTCTGCCTACTTCTATGTCTTCAAGATTTCTACCTACTTTGTCTTCCAGCAGATTTAGTGTTTCTGTTTTAATATTTAGATCTTTGATCCATTTTTACTTTAGTTTAGTGGATGGTAATAGGCATGGGTCTAGTTTTAGCTTTTGGCATATGGAAAGCCAGTTTTTCCAACACCACTTACTAAAGTGAACATGTTTGGCTTCTTTGTCAGTGATAAGGTGGCTGAGTGTGTTTGTAGTTGTTGTTGTATCTTCTAATCTATTCCATTGATCTTCAGGTCTGTTTTTATTCCAGTACCATGCTGATTTTATCACAGTGGCTTTGCGTATAACTTCAAGCCAGATGTTGTGATGCCTCCTGCCTTGCCTTTGTTGCTTAGAATTGCCTTTGATATTCTAGGTCTCTTCAGATGAATTTTAGGAGTGGTTTCTCTAGATCTGTGATGTATACTAGTGGCATTTTTACTGGGATTGCATTGAATCTGCATAACAATTTTGGGAGAATGGCCATTTTCATAGTATTTGTTCTTCTTATCCATGAACAAGTGATGCCTTTCCATTTTCTGAGGTCCTCTTCAATTTCTTTTTCAGGGTATTATAATTTGCCCTGAATAGATCTTTTACTTCTTGTTAGAGTAATTCCTAAGTATTTCATTTTTTTTGGATGTTATTGTGAAGGGTGTGGTTTCACTTATTTGTCTCTCGGTGACTTTGTTATGTGTATACAGGAATGCTGTTGATATTTGAGGGTTCAATTTGTATCCAGCTACATTACTGAGTTTGATTATTACATCTAAAAGTCTTTCTGCAAATAATGTTAACTTAACTTATTCCTTTCCTGTCTTTATTGCTTTTATTTCTTTTTCTTATCTAATTGCTCTGGCTAGTGTTTCCAGAATTATACAGAAAAGGAAGGGTGATAATGGACATCCTTGTCTTGGTCTTGATTTTAGTTTGAAAGTTCTCAGTTTTTTACCATTTAATATGATGCTGGTAGTTGATTTGTAAAAGACGGCTTTTATTAGATTGAGATAAAGATCATCTATTCCAATTTTAGGTAGGGTTCTTATTATGAACGAGTGTTGAACTTCATCAAAAATTTTTTTCTGCATCTATTGTGATGATCATGTGATTCTTATCTTTTGCTCTAGTGATATGATGTATTACATTTATTGATTTGTACATGTTGAACAATACTTGCATTCCTGGGATGAATCCCAGTTTGTCACAGTGTATAATCTTCTTGATTACTTGCTGCATTCTGTTTGCCAGTATTTTATTAAGGAGTTTTACATTGACGGTCATTAGGAAAATTGTTCTGTAGTTCTTTTTGCTTGGGTCTTTCTCTTGCTTTGATTTTAGGGTACTAATTGCTTCCAGGAATAAGTTAGGGAGAATTGCTTCTCTTTCAATTTCATTTAAGTCTTCCTCAAATTTCTTGTAGAATTCAGCTGTGAATCTATCAGGACCTAAACTTTTCTTTGTTGGTAAATTTATAATTACATTTTCAGTTTCAGTTTCTGAAATTGGCTTTTTCAGCAGTTTTACATCTTCTTGACCCAATTTTGGTAATTCATATGTTTCTAGGAGTCTGTCCATTCCTTGTGTTATCAAATCTATGAGAGTAAAATTTTTCAAAGTAGATATTGTTGATCTTCTGTAATTCCACAGAGTCTGTAGTGATTTCACCCTTTTTATTTCTTATTACATGAATTTGAGGGTTTTTTTTTCCTTTTAAAAAGAAGGTTGGCTAGGGGCTTATCAATTTTATTTATTCTTTCATAGAATCAAGTTTGGATTTGTTAATTCTGGTATTGTTTTCTTAGTCTCTATTGTGTTAGTTTCTACTCTGATCTTTATAATTTCTTTTTGCTTTGGGATTGAATTGCTCTTCATTTTCTAGATGTTTCAGATGTAGCATCAGGTTTTTTGTTTGTGATCATTCTGTTTTCCTGTTGTGGGAATTGACCACAATAAATTTCCCTCTGAGGACTTCTTTCATTGCATCCCACAGGTTCTGGTAAGTTGTATTTGTATTTTTGTTTGCTTGTAGTAATTGTTTAATTTCTTCTTTAATTTCTCTGTGACCCATTGATTCTTCAGGAGTGTATTACAAAATTTCCATGTTGTTTTTGAGTTTTTGTAGTTTCTTTTGTCATTAATTTCCAGTTTCATGGCACTATGATGAGATAGCATACATAGGATAATTTTGATTCTTTTGCATTTACTTAAGCATTTCAATGGGCTAGTATATGTTCTATTTTAGAGAATGCTCCATGTGAAGCTGAGAAGACTGTATATTCTGATATTGTGTAGAACACTTCCTACACATCTACTTAGTTCATTTGTTCATAAGTTTGATTCAATTCCTTTATTTCTTTTCTGATTTTCTCTCTCATTGATCTGTCTCTTTGTGTCACTGTAGTGTTAAAGTCCCATGTTATAATTGTGTTATTACTTATTTGATTTATCATTTCTATTAATATTTGTTCATATAGCTGGGTGCTCGCATATTTGGTGCATATTTATTTAAGATTGTTATCTCTTCCTCTTGAAGTTTTTCTGTAACCAGTGTATAGTGACCTTCTTTATCTCTTTTAAATTCTTAGTTTGAAGTTCACTTTGTCTGCAAAAAGAATAGCCACCCCTGCTTTTTTTGGTGGGGTGGTTCTTGCATGAAGTATTTTTTTCCACCATTCCATTCATAGGCTTTCAGTCTATGAATTTCCTTTTGGGTTAGATGGGGTTTTTTTGTATGCAGACTATAGTCGAATGCTGTTTCTGGATCCAGTCAGCCAGTCTGTTTCTTTTAATTGTTGACTTTTGGCCATTTACATTAATGGTTATTTTTGTTATGTTTTGTTTTGGTCTTTTGCTGTTCATTTTTTTACCTTTCCCCACTGTTGTATTGTTTGCCCTGCTTTGTGGTTTTATTCTGTTGGTGTTCTTAAAATCATAGTTATTTTATATCTACGTAGAATATCTTTCTGTGTCCTTTGCAGGATTGGCTTGGTGATCATGAAGTTCTTTAGCTGTTCTTTATCATGGAAGTATCTTATTTCTCCACTGATTTTAAAGGATAGTTTTGCAGAATACATCATGTTGGGTTGGAAGTTGAAATACTTCACTCCATTTTGTTGATTTCATTGTTTTTGTTGAGAAGTCTGTTGTGATTCTGATGGGCTTCTCTTTATATGTGATTTGTTTCTTTACTCTAACAGCTTTTAATATTATGTTCTCACACTGAACTTCTAGGGTGTTGATTATTATATGTCTGGGTGTAGCCTTATTTTGGTCTTGGCTATTTGTAGTTCTATGTGCTTCACTTATCTGAATGTCAGTTTCCTTTCCCATATTTGGGAAATTTTTGGCTATTACTTCGCTAAATAATATTTTTACATCATTTGTGTTGTCACCTTCTTTTTTGTTTATACCTATCATTCTAGTATTGTTTTTTTTTTGCATCATCTTGCAACTGTTGAATGGTTATTTCCTGATTCCTTATTATTTTTAAAAGATCTTTCCTTTCCTGGTCACTAGCTGCAATCTTGTCTCCGAGGTCTGAAATTCTTTCTTCACATTTATTCAGATGGTTTTGATTTCCTGGATATCTCTTTGAAACTGTTTCATGCATTCTAATTCTTTCTTATATTGTTCATTCATGATTTACATTGTTTTGCAATGCTCTTTTATTTTTAAATTATGTCTTCCTTAGATGTGTTCATCATTTCTTTCATTATGTTTATCATTTCTTATTTTACCTGTGATATTATTTCTGATCTGAGTTCCTTTACTGATTCATGGAGTTGTTTCTTTACTTCAGTTTCTATCTTTTCAGAAATTTCGTTGTGTGGCTTACAATTTCTACTGTGTCCATCTTTCCTAGACTTCTTTGGAGTGGGCTGGAATTTTGAAATTATATTTTGCTGTTTTGTTTTTATCATTTTGCTGTATTCCCCTGGGGCAGCTGAATGCAAAGTCTCAGTTTTTGCCTGGATTGAGGATGGCTGTTTGTGCTGGAGGACATTTCCACAGTTCAGTGGGGTTTGTTAGACAGGCTTTACCTGGTTCCTAGCAGCACTCAGAGAATCCTCAGTTAGAGGGAATACACTGAGTGGGCCTTCAGCAAACCCCATTCAGCAAACTGAAGCTCCCTGGCTGTCTGAGGTTGCTGGGTGGGTCCCTAGCCATTTCTGGGTGGTGTACCAAGGTGGAACATCCATGTAAAGTATGCTGTGTAGGCCTTCAGCTCTCGCCATGCAGTGCACTGAAGCTTCCCAATTGCTTGGGGTTGCTGGGTGGGACCCTATTAGGATCCGAGTGACTTAACAAGACTGTAGAGCTAGGTGGATTATAATGTGCAGGCCTTCAGCTCCTGTCACATGGCATGTAGCTTGGCCTGCAGAAGTTCTCTGGCTGTTTGGAGACACTGGGCAGGGCTCAACCAGGACCTAAGCCAATGCTCCAAAGCTTCCCAGCTGTGGAGATTCTCTGGTCAGGGCCCTACCATGTTCTGAGCAACTTACTGTGGCTGAACAGCTAAATAGAGTTTGCTGTGCAGGCCTTCAGCTCACACTCCCTAAAATCACTTTATTTATTTATTTATTTATTTATTTATTTATTTTTAACTAGGGATCGAACTCATAACTTTGCACTTGCCAGGTAGGTGCTTAAGCCTCTGAGCTAAATCCCTGACTTACAATCACTTTTAAAAAGTTATACTTCTAAATATATGAGACATTTGGGAGACTATTCAGATATGAAAGGCAGTAGTCTTTATTTTAAAAATTAGTACTTTTAAAAAACCACATTTTTATAAATAACATTCAAGATTTGCTTCAAAATTTTGTGATCTTTATAGGCTTTATTCTCCTGATCACCTTACTCTGAATTTTATATATTTCTTGAAATTCAGTACTTCATGTTTGCCAATTAAACAAATGAACACATCTCTGACAATCATTTTGGAGTTTACTATCTTAACTGATTGAAACTGTATAACACCCAGAAGTATGAGGTTAGGATGTAGAAATTCAGAGAAATTGCCTCTGTTCTTTAATGACTCTTTAAATCCTTTTTGATAGTACAATGTCATATTTTAATTGTCAAATTAAAATAAAATGCAGGAGGTATGCTGATGATCATGTACAATTTCCCTGAATTAAATTGTTTCATAATATGGTTTTCAAAGAGATTAGTCTAACTATCAGCAATGTTTTTCATCCTTCATAAAATTTGAGTAGCATTTATATTGCTTAAATATTAGGTTCAGTTACATTTTAGGAATATGATGACTTATTAGGACTATATATTCAAAGATATGTCTGCCTTTAATTATAAATATTAAAATAGTTTTGTGGGATGCTTATTTGTAAGGAATTTACTTATTACAATGCATTTAAAAACACATTAATTTAAATTTACTACCTAGGGCTTAAAATCTAATTTAGTAGTACTCTCACCTACTCCTGCTTTTCCTTTAAAACAAGGAGAATTCTCCAGATGTCATCCAGAACAGAGCAGTTTCACATCCGACTGTCACAAAGAAACACCAGCGGTTTCTCTGAGATGACCTCCAGTGACCTGAAGACATGTGCCAAAGGGGCTGTGTTAAGTTTTAATAACATCTGCTATGGAGTAAAAATGAGGAAGGGATTCCTATTTGGTAAGAAAACGGTGGAAAAAGAAATATTATCAAATATAAGGTATGTATACGATCTATTTGAAAGGGCATTTGGTTGACCTACAACAAATTATATAGGCTTTCCATACTATCAATAGCGCATGGTGAGCTTTTGTGTCCATTCATATGTACAGATATGTAGACACATAGCTTCATTTCTTTAGGTAACCTTGAAGTACAGTAATGGAATGACTTTTTTATCACTGAGACATTTTTAAAAAGTGATATGCATGCTTATATCAAAAGATGAATGGAAGAAAAATAGTATTTGTACATGATATAGTACTACTCTATTATAAAGAAGAATAAACCTAAGCCATTTATAAGGACATAGATGCACCTTGAGATTATGATATTAATGAAATAAGTCACACCCATGAGGTTAAATAATGATGGGTCTCATAATATAGGACAACGAAAATATAAATAAAGAGAAAAATAAAAAAATATATAATAAGATGTAGGGACATAGATTTTGATCAGATAGACAGGGGATCAAGAAATGGAGTGAAAGTTGTGGAGGGGAGGAAAAGAGGGTGAGAAAATTATTGAGGTGTATTATGAATGTGCAATGACTACCCACAAGGACAGTAATCAGTATGTAACATAAACATGTATTTAAAATAAAAACTAAAAAATTAACTTATGTATATATAAATATATATGCATATTTTTCTCTTCTGCTCAGTTTCAGTAGAGAGAATTAGATTTTTATATGTATTCATGAACATATACACAAATTTGTACATATCCATATAAAATCTATGGATTCTTATTAAGTCACAAATTCTGCATCTTTTTACATTTTCAAGTTTGTGAAATCTCACAAACATAATTGACTACTCTTAATATGCTTACTAATCTGCTTGGGCCCCTTTCTTTTTCCTCAATAGAAACACTTCCCACCCTTGGCTGTCTCCTTGGTACTTCCCGCTCCTGTCCCTTTGCAACTCATGTTTTTTGGAGGTGGGAGTCACTGCATATCTACACAGATTTCCACAATCTGCCCATTTTGAAAGGGAGGGGAGAAATAAGTCTAGTAGGAGTTATTGGCACAGTATTTGAAATAATGAAAAGGAATAGAAGCAATTATTATCCAGGCAGAACACAGCTGTTTGCAGTAGACTATTTCTTACTTCTTAGCTTCTGCTTTTTATTGAAAACATTTTTATTGTTTTCTTAAAAATAGTTCACATTTAGAAAAAATTGATAATTAATTTCATCAGCAAGATTTGAATGTGTACATTATATAAAATAACCAGTGACACACATATGTCCTCTTGTTCTCAGAAACTTTATAGTGCAAAGGGCAACTTAAAAAACTAGAGCCCTTTTACTGTGGTTTTCATCTTTGGTACATGTATCAAAAGACACAACAGAAGCCCATTATCATGAATCAGAGGGTTTAAAGTATGGAGAGTAAGAATGTGAAGAGGTGTTGAATGAGCGTAGGGAGGTAGGCTGTGCCCCACAGTGGCATTGACATTTCTTGACCAAAGCCTCACCGTGATCTATGGAAGTGAACGGATGTAACAGGGATTCTGATGATAAGTTTCATTTTATGTGTTCAATACTCAGTGTGCCACAGGTTTGGGGAAGGGAAAGAAAGGGAGGTGGTAGCAGTGTGTTAAATTATGCATGGGAATTTTACAGTATAAAGAAGAAGCAATGTAGACAAATATTTCAAAGCTGTATTATGAGATAGGGATGATTTGAGAGTGGTTATAGATCAGTGGAGAGTGGGACAAGGAGAACAAGGAAAATCTGTACCGTGGACTAGAACAGCAGTCAGAAAACTCTTCTTATCAAAGGCCAGATGTTAAACAGTTTCAGCTTTTTGAGCTATACATCTGTGTTTGACTAAACTTCATCTTTGTAGTATGAATGGCACAACAGACACGATGTGAAGAAAAAGCATGGCTCTGTTTTGACCACATTTTTCATAAAGAGTGGAAGCTGGTGACCAGCTCTAGTGTGTTGATCTCTGGAGTAGAATAAAAAGTCCAGGAGGGTATAAATTTTTTTCATTTGTGTACCTGGGGATTTTGTTCTCAGCTCTGTCCTAGAAGAGTACCATGCATGTACACAAGCAATGCTTAATAATTGTGTTGAATGAATAGAGGTGGCAGTGACCCCTGCTATGTAATTTGTGGTGATTCATTACTGTTTTCTGCAATGCCAGGCAAACTCTGAGACCTGTTCAATTCTTTGTCTTAATACATTGATGTTTATCCTCTCTTTGAATCACTCAGTCATGCTTTGTATCCTGAGAAAGTGCTAAAATTATCAGCTCCCAGATGTCTGTGGTTTCAAAAAAAAATAATTTGCTAGTTTGTGCCTATTAGTTGGGTGTTGAGTCCATTTACATTGAGAATTATTGCTGAAAGCTTATTGAGTGACTTGTCATTGCTTTGTCATTCTGCTCTTGATTCCTTTATTTCCCCCTTTTTGTTAAGTTCTCAACCTTTTTATTCATCCCATTGAGGCCTTTGGTATTGTCGACTTCATTGTTTCTGTCTAGAACATCCTAAATTATTTTTGTAGTGCTGGTTACATAGTTTCACAGGGTAAAGGATTAGTGAAAGGTCCATTTGAGTGAGAATGGACCTCATCATGGATAGGATACAGAAGATCCACCTGACGATTGCTGTCAGAACAGGTGTAAAAGTAAATCAGAAGGGAAGGATTCATGCTGACTTTCTAGGAGAAGCTGTATTAAGGATGATTTTCTTGATAGGAATTCAGCTGTTGGCACTTCTCAGAGGAGCTCGGGTTCCTACTATCATTGAGGATAGCTGCTGTCTGTTTCAGAGGAGCTCAGGTCTTTCATTAGTCTTCAGCATAATTTCCTCCTTCCAGTGCAAAACCCTCAGTCTTCTGGCACAGATACTTCAGCCTTTTGGGGAGGCTTCTCTGGCCTCTACACTGATCCCTGGGGCTTTCACAGACCCTTCAGTGTTTTGTCCTGAATCCCCAGGTGGACTCCTGCTAGACATTGTCATGGGATGTGGGTCTTTTGCTTGATTCTTCTGATCTCTAGTGCTGGAACAGAACTACACTCTTCTTCATCTGACTTTGTTGGTGAATATTGCAAGATAATCTGTGTAGTGTATTAAATATGCTCTCTTTTAAGCCTCCAACACATGGCCATTAATTTCTTAAGGTGTTCTTTTTCATGGAAGAAATCCTTCTGTATGTTTTCAGTAAACAGAGTTTTTATACTCTTTTTTCTATTTTCTGATTTATCTGATTCTTGTTGACCTAAACTTAGTTGTCATTGCCTCATTTTTTGCTTGTTTGAGTCAATCCCCATGATCATTTGTAGCTTTTGAGGAATCTGAATATATGGTGTCTTGCATGAATCCTATGTTCTATGCATTGTAGTTTTGACACTTTCTCTAATCACTGGTCAAATCTGCTGCCCATACTTTCATTAAAAATGATAAATTCTGGATTTCTTTTTGGTACCTTTTAATGAAATTTAATTCTCTGCTACACTGGCCAGTCATTTCTTGTATTATATTTTCAGGTATATTATATTTTTTTTTATTTTTTTTGTATTAGTACACATTTATGGGGAATTGGTATATGGACATAGTACATCTTAATTCCCATTTTTCATCCCCTTTTCCTTGTCTCTCTAACCCTCTATTCATCTTTGATTCCCAAATTTATTCACCATATATTTGTAATATATAATGCTTGCATTCCTTGTGAGGAGCTGACACATGCACATAACACATCTTCATTCCTTTTGCCAACACATTTCTCTACTGGATAGAGACCACATTGTATGGCTAGATTAAATGCCTGTGGTCATGGAGTGTGATTGCTCCCTTCTGTCTTTGGAATTGTCCTCATTTAGGATTAGGACAGTTTGCTAGTTCTCACCTCTGGTTCCCATGCCATATGGCAGCAAAATATAGTACTGACTTGGACTTGGCAGGTGGCTCTGTCCTTGCATAAGTGGGTGCTGTGTTTTGTGTGGGGACCCACTTGATTATGTGGGTGAGGGGCATTGCTTCTCCTGTGTATATCTCTTATTTTTGTGATTTTTTTAGATGAAAAATAGAATACTTCAGATTTTTCACTTCGTTTTGAATTATCATCTACCATCAGGGCAGGCAGTTGGTAGGCTTTTCTGTGGCCATTCTCTGAGCAGAAGCACAGTGCAGAGCTGGCTAAGAGTCGGCTTGTGATTGTGGCCATGGTGTAGAATCCACCTCTGGTGGCTGCTCATGCTTAGGGTCCTATGCAAAAGCTGCTGGTAATTCCAAGACAACAGCTTTTTATTCATTTTTTTTCTTTAAGCTTGCTTGTAGTTAAGTACATTATTTCTTTGGATACATAATCTTTGGGCTTACTGAATCTCTTATTGATCTTTCTGTTTCCCCTTTTATCACTCTGTACATTTCAGCCTTTGGGTATTTGATTTTCTTCTCATGATATGGTTCAGTGTAAATAAGGTTAATCCCTTCTGAGCTGAATGTATATTATTAACCACAAGAACATAAAACAAAATACAGTACAGGAAGGGAGAAAACACTAATCTACCAACTCATTATTGATCTGCACGTTTATTATCCAGACTGCTAACTCTTTTTACTATGATGCTTGCTCTGTACTTTTTAGGAATTATGATAGATCAAATAATGCTGGATAGCACTGTATGTTCCAAAAAGTTCACCAAAAGGCTCTTTAGAGCAAATGTACATAAGTCCATCTGCAACAACAATCTCAACTAGAGGAAGCTACAATCTTGTGCCAGCTCATAGAGGATGTCCACATTTACGTTCATGTGGGAAAGATTGTTGTTGTCTTGTTTGTCACTCAATGCATTTTGTGAAGGGAAGCTAAACTTTGCCATAGGTGAACCAATTTGTTCAAAAACAGAAGTGTTTGTGAACCACATGAAAGGAAATTAAAGAGACCTGAGCCATTTTTATAGGTTGGGACTGAAAATTTTTTATTCTAATCTGTTAATCATTTTTTTTTTAATTCATAGGTTGGTTTCTTGTTTATTGTATGGAATTTCAACAACCTACATCAACTTCATTCAATTAAAACTAAAAATTAATACAATTTTGTTTAATGTGGAATAGTAAATCAATATATTTTTATACTTACAGCGGGATCATGAGACCTGGTCTCAATGCCATTTTGGGACCTCCAGGTGCAGGTAAATCTGTGTGAGTATCATTGATACTATAGTTCAGCCTTCTTTGTACAGTTTTAGTGTCCTTTAAAACTCACTGTTACATAATCTGGGGTTGGCTCAGTATTTACCGCGCATATCTGTTCTAGTCCTAGGTACTGTGGATAACGTTCATTTAGGCCAGCTCATGAAATTCCACAAAGTGTTATTGTTCAGGTTTGCCACAATGACTTTATAAAGTGACTTGTTTTCAGCAACCAATACTATGAACCAACGGAGTGTGAAAATAAGTGGATAATATTTGAAATGGGAAGATATGACAGATGTTTTATGTAATGCCATGAGTCTTAACATAAAAGAGCACATTGCCTGGGTTGGAACCTCCCAAGTTCTCACATCAGGTGGATAATTTGGGAGGTCTGTGCCAGATAGACCAATGACAACTTATTTTTTTATAGGGTTTTCATATATCACATAATGAATGTGTATATTTAGATAAACCATGAAGTTTCTTGACTAGTTTATTTTCTAACTTGACCAGAAAAGGTGAAAGATATGGCCTGTGTCTTAGGGATCAAAACCCCACAACATGTGCATCCTTTTACAGGTTGTTAGATATCTTAGCTGCAAGAAAACATTCAGAAAAGTTCTCTGGAGATGTTTTGATAAATGGAGAACCTTATCCTGCCGATTTCAAATGTCATTCAGGTTATGTGGCACAAGTAAGTATTATTAGGCTTGCATTTTAGATTTTCTCATTTTTATATGGGCAAGTGCCTTGGCTTATAGCTTCCAGCTGATTAAAAACTGTTCTCATAGAACTAAGTTTCTTTACACCAGCTTTAAATAATTATCCACTAGATTTAGTGTGGCATAAAATAAAATGCAGAGCTGATATGGATTATGACTTTTGTAGACAGTGGTATCAGTTGTAGATGGTATATCTATTTAAATAGATTCTAATGTTATCTTTACTTTTCTCTTTTCTGTGAAGCTGTCTTTGGTAAATCATTGTAAGAAGTCGGAAAATGTTTGCTTCTAGTCATCATGATGCAGTATAAAAGAAATAAAAAATAGGTAGAAAGGAAATGTAAAAACTGAGATTTAAAATTATACTTTTAAGAAAAAACTGTGGCAAGGCAACCTTTTGATTGCCTGCTCCTGTAGGTTATTTCATCTTGTCACACCACATTCATCCTTTCTGAAATAGTGTTAAATTCTTAAAAGTCCTGTTACAATAGTTTATAAATTCCAGGGCACAAGACCATTCTCTTTCACCTGTAAGTTGCCTTTTCCACTAGCCAGTAAAACAACCTTAGCAACAGTCTGTCTCCACTTCAAATATGTGCGCTATAGTCAGAAGGATAGTAAAAAAAAAAAAAAATACACATTTTAGATCACCTACCTTAAAGCCTTCCCTTTCAATGTACCCTCCTTCAGCCTACAGCCTGTCTTATTTCTTAGAGTGCGTGAACCTCCTTCAAGGATCTGGCTTACAATTTATAATCAACCCTATTTGTGTCTCTTTCTGACATGTGCTAAAAGTCCTTTTTCTGCAAGGATGTCAATAAAACTATAAATTTATTATAAGATAACAAGGCAATCATCATTGCTTGTACTCTCCTTGGATATGCAAATGGGTTATGGAAATTATTTCAACAAATTCTGCAGTCATCTTACATGTAGTTACTGTAATTGTATAATTGAATTGTCATCAGTAGCTAAAGCTTTACTCTGGCTATGTTATGTTCATGGATTAAGTTATACATTGTGGAGTGATGAATGAGCTTTGACTCAGTTTGTCTCACCAGAATACCATTTGTCTTAAGGATGATGTCATGATGGACACACTGACAGTGAGAGAAAACTTGTACTTCTCAGCATCTCTTCGTCTTCCCACAACCATGACAAATCATGAAAAAAAGGAAAAGATTAATGAGATCATTGAAGAATTAGGTCTGGGTAAAGTGGCAGATTCCAAGGTAATGTAATTAAAACTGGTAAAATCATAGCCACATAATAAGACTTCTCTTATATGAAAAAATATGACCTTAATCATTATTTTTTTCTGTGTTTGTAGTCAAAGTGACTGCTTTTTGTATTGAGAAGAAAAGTGTCTATTTACATTATAAGGACATTTAAATTAAGCTGCAAAAATTAATTTAAGGATGGTTGACCCTGGAAGTGGAAGAAGCTCTAGGAAGAAACCCTGTTCTTCATGTGATCCTTATCCAGCCTTGTTGTTCTGGATCATTTGCTAATTCTGTACAAAAATTTTCTAGTTGTGCTTTGCTCTTTTCAAATTTAGAAATTCATTTCTCTCTCTTATTGCAGGGAAGTTTTTTCTGTTGCTTTTTGAATGTTTGTTTCTGGAACTGATAAATGATGAAATATAAGGATTTTTGCTCAGTACATTTTACTTACTGTAGTTCTCAGGTTATCTTTTTATGACCATTCCAACATTTTTTCCTATCTGTAGCTCTTTCTTCTCTTTCTCTTTTGTTTCAGTCTCTTCTATGTGAAGCTATCTTTCAGGTTTTAGAAACAGATTTGCAGGAAAAAGTAAAAAAAAAAAAAAAAGAGGACAAAAACCTCCCTACTTTGAGGGTTATGTAGATCTGTGAAAGCAAATCAGAGGAATGAGTGTCCTCTCTAGTTGAGAAATCTTTATAAAAGAAATCTTGAACAGACTTTTGGGGTTTTAGGTGTAAATAGGCTACTTAGATGTTAATGGATGTGCTTTATCCCAGTGTGACATCCCCTACTTAGAGTCAGTGAAAAACAAAGGTTCTGCTAACTGCTGCTTCCAATGACTTGTTGAAAGACTCTTGTGAACTGCTTAATTTTTAGAAGGCTAGCCCTGCAATGCCATCATTTAATTTCTTATTGTGATTGATTTATTTTTCCTTCCTTATAGTCTGTTTATTTTACTTGACTTTCCCACAAGATACTTCCATTTTTTTTTAAAAGCTATTCATTTTTCTATATTAAACTCTGGGATTTTCAACAAAAACATCGAAAGAAATTATTTCTTAAAATTCATATAACACATTGCAATATTATTTTTTTTACTTTTTATAATATTGTAAAATAAAATAACATAAATTCAGGGAAAATAATCTGATTACATCAGTGACAATATTGCAGGAAACAACTTGATTTCTTGTTTTTAATAATGTATTTAATACTTCCTCAACTTTTTGTTACTGATGTAATTTTTTAAAATTATGTAATATTTCATGCTGAATGCATATTATGGATCTATAAAATGGTAGTACCAATTATCAGCTAGAAAAAGAACATACTCATGAAGTTCATATTCATTCATGTTAAATTTTCTGGTGCAATAGAGAGGTAAAAAAGAAAAAGAAACCTTTGTTGAGGATATGGTGAGGAGCGCACAACTCGTGGGGCTGGGCTCCTCCTGTGGCAAGAGGCAAAGGGGGAGCTGAAGGTTATATAAATTCTGGCCAGAGACAAGGCTTGTGGCAGGTATTGATGATACATGAAGAACTAACTGGAGTTTGTTTGTGCATGTGGGAAAGGGACAAGGAAGTTGTATTCAAGGCTGAGGGAAAAAAGAGGAAGTGGTCATCAGGAAAATAAGCTGTTATTTTTGTTTTGGGCTTCCAACATATTCAGTAATTTATTTTAGGGAAGAAACCTTTCATTGCAATCTTTTTGTTGTTAAGAAAGGGCAGTGACTCTCTCAGGCTGATTCCTGTTGAATGGGCACATCATGTTAGTGTTTGGAAGGGTGGATTGGATGATGGTTGATGACCATGTAGAAGGTGATACCAGGTGTTTCACCAGGATAAGAAATTCAACTTAGATTGGACAAATGTTGAAAAAAAACTTAAAAAGACAAGGTGCTATAAGGAGGCAGGTCATAATGATAACTAAAGAACCTATGAGAAGAAGAAGTAAGGGTACCCATGATCTGAATGTGTCACTCCACCAGGACCATGGTGAGGAAAAAGAATATTCATAGCCTAGCTGTTGTGGGTTTTTTTTGTTATTGTTGTTATTGTTTTTGTCTAGGTAGTTGTGGAGACTTTTTACCTTATCCATGATGACTCCTAACTCATTTATAAAGAAACAACATTCTTGTGCCAGCATAGCACAAGTATATCCCTCTATTGCTGTAAGGACATCTAGCATACCTCTGTTCTGGAGAGTGACTGTTGCAAGGCTATTTATTTGGTTTTGGAGTGTGTCGATGGAGATGATTATGTCTTGTATCTGTTGGTGAAGTTGATGATAAAGATGGACTGCTCTGCCTGTTCCCCAGAACCTGAGGCCAGCACCAAGTGCAGAGAAAATACCTGCACCAAAAAGGACTGGAACCTGGATGGCCTTTGTTTTCTGGGTGATGTGTATATCATGGAGTTGGGATAATATAGAGGATTTCATGGTCTCCTGAGAGTTTACTGTTAGGGATAGAGCTAAAAGGATTAGGGTACAAGACCCTATCCATTGAGGAGGAAGTCAAGTATAGGTCCCTATTTGGGAACTTACAAACCAACGCTGGGGTGGGCAGATGGCTAGGTTTTGGTTGGCAGTAATGTGAGTGCAGTGAGGAAAGATCTCCCATCTGGAGAGAAGAATTTTGAGACACAGATGCTAGGAAAGTGAAGTTATCTGGCCATTCAGGAGGACTATAGATAGAAATAGGTCTGACTATTGCTGAATTATGTGGATAGAATAGGTAAGAGGCATTCCAATATGTGGGGGCAGCCATATAAATATTTCATTGTTATAGAATGCAAAGCCAGGACTCTGTAAGGTTTTTGGAGTATGATAAGGTAACATATACTCATGACAGAAGTTGGAAAATGGGTTGAATTTGATGTAGGAATACTTATGGCAATGAAGTAGGAAGTATTGAGATATTGATGATGGGGGGTGGAGTAGCAGGTTTTACCCATATAGTGAGGAAGTTGCCTTGTGGCCTTGAATTAGCTAGGTTGTACCCATGATGACTGTAGAAGTAAAGGCCTCAAGATTTTCCCATGAGATATTGGGGGTGTGATACATTTATTTTTGTTTATAAAAGCAAAACAGAAAAAAAGATAGAAATAATATAGAATTTTAAAAAACAGTAACAAATCAACTCTAGTGAATATATTAAATATAGTTATCTTAGGAGTACTTGTTAAGGTTACTAGATCTAGGAATAAAAAATGATCAAATAATCAAACAGTGACAGTACAAATTGTTCTTTTTGATTAACTAACAGAGATTAGTGGTACACTAATACATGTATACATATACATACAAATAGTTATATGTGTACACCTACATACATGTTAACTTTTCATTGCTCTTTCCTCTATTCCCTCCTTTTGAGCACTTTGGTTCCCTTTCATTATTACAATATATGTTGTACATTTTGGATCTTATTACTCTTTCAGTTTATTATTATTATATATTTTTTATACTTTGGAGACAATATGAAATTTACAAATGTGAAGTCTGATTTTTTCACTTATGAAGATAGTCTCAAGTTGCCTGTATTTACCTATAAAGAAATCAAGATAAGTCTTTTTCAATGCTGAGTAAGGTTCCATTGAATAAAAAATACCACATCTTTTCATCCTTTCTGTTGTCGAAGCGCATTTTGATTGTACAAAAACTTTTTATAAGAAGAGATCTCAGTTTTTGATTCTCTGAAGCACTTCCTGTGCAGTTTGCATCTTGTTCATAAACTCTTTACCTACCCCTATATCTTCCAGATTTCTACCTACCTTGCCTTCCAGTAGATTTAATGTTTCTGTTTTAATATTTAGATGTTTGATCCATTTTGACTTTAGTTAGTTCATCGTGATAAACATGGGTCTAATTTCAGTCTTCAGCACATAGAAAGACAGTTTTTCCAGCATCATTTATTAAATAGGCTATCTTTCTTCCAGTAAACATGTTTAGCCCCTTTGTGAAAGATAAGATGGATAAGTGTCTTTGTAGTTGTGTCCGAATTTTCTAATCTATTCCCTTGATCCTCAGGTCTACTTTTTTTTGGCTGATTTTATCACTGTAGCTTTGTAATATAATTTCAAAGTACCATGCTGATTTTATCAATGTAGCTTTGTAATATAATTTCAAGTCAGGGATAGTGATGCCTCCTGCCTTGCCTTTGTTGTCCTGGATTGCCTTTGTTATTTGAGGTCTGTTCTGTTTCCAAATGAGTTTTAGGAATGTTTTATCTAGATCTGTAAGTTGTGTTATTGGCATTTTGATTGGAATTACATTAAATCTGTGTAACAGTTTTGGAAGTATGGCCATTTTCACAATGTTGGTCCTTTCTAACCAAGAGAAAGGGATTCTTTCCATTTCTGACATCCTCTCCAATGTCCTTTTTTAGAGTAGTATGGTTTTCAGTGTATAGGTCTTTTACATCCTTTGTTAGGTTGATTCCTAAATATTTCATTGTTTTGGATGCCATTGTGAAAGGTGTCAAATCCATAATTTCTTTTGCAGTGAGTTCATTGCTTGTGTACAAGAATGCTAGTGAGTTTTGAATATAGACTTTGTATCCAGCTATAGTGCTGAATTTGCTTATTAAGTCTAGAGTCTTTTGATAGAGTGTTTGGATCTTCTATGTAGAGTATCATGTCATCTGCAAATAGTGATAATTTAACTTATTTCCTATCCTTATTCCTTTTATTTCTCTCTCTTGTCTAATTGCTCTGGCTAAAGATTCCAGAATTATATTGAATAGGAGTGGACATCCTTGTCTTGCTCCCAATTTTAGAGTGAAAGCTTTCAGTTTTTGTCCATTTAACATAATGTTGGCTGTTGGTTTGTCATAGATGGCTTTTATTAGATAGAGGTGGATACCATCTATTCCAAGTTTATGTGGTTTTTTTATCATTAATAAGTGTTAGACTTTATCAAAAGTTTTCTCTGTGTCTATTGAGATATCATGTGATTTTTGTCTTTGGCTCTATGGATGTGGTGTATTACATTTATTGATTTGCGTATGTTAAACCATCCCTGCACTCTGGATAAATCCCACTTGGTCATGATGTATCTTTTTGATGATTTCCTGCATTCTATTTGACAGAATTTTTGCATCTATATTCATTAGGGAGACTGGCCTATAGTTCTCCTTTTTGTTTGGGTACTTCTCTGGTTTTGGTATCAGAGTAACACTTGCATCCAGGAATGAGTTGGGAGAAATTAATTTCCTTTCAATTTCATTGAAAAGTTTGAGGAGTATTGGTGCTAAATCTTCTCTAAATTTCTTATAGAATTCAGCCCTTAATCCATCAGGATTTGGGTTTTTCTTTGTTGTTAAGCTTTTAATCACATTTTGAATTTCAATGGTTAATATCAAGTTATTCAAAATTGTTATATCTTCTTGATTCAGCTTTGGTAATTCATGTATTTCTAGAAATCTGTCCATTTTCTCTGTGTTTTCCACCCTATGTGAGTAAAAATTTTCAAAATAGATATTCATGATCTTCTGAATTTCCATGGGATCTGTAGTAATTTCATCCTTTTCACTCCTTATTGAATGAATTTGAGTCTTTTCTTTTTGTTGCTAAGTTTGGTTAGAGCTTTATCAATTTTGCTTATTCTTTCAAAGAACCAACTCTTTGATTCATTAATTCTTTGTATTGTTTCCTTAGTCTCAATTGCATTAATTTCTGCTCTGATATTTATAATTTCTACTCTTCTATGAGCTTTTGGCTTGACTTGCTCTTCTTTTTCTAGAAACTTGAGGTATAGCATCACCTTGTTTATTTGAGTTTGTACTATTTTTATGATATGGCAATTAATTGCTATATATTTCCCTCTTAGCACTGTAGCATTCACACACATTCTTTCTGGGCTCACCAATGTTCTACAGCTGGGTTGGGGGTTGCTGCTTTTCCTGTTGACCCACTGAGGTCCTCCACTTAAAGGGGAATTCACTACAGTGTTGCAAGCTTGCTGAGGTCCTCTGTGTGGATAAGGTGTTGCTTATGCTTCTACCAGCCCACCAGGGTTCTGCAGGTAGTAGAAGGGGCTGCTGATGGTCCATGGCTGCTGAGGTTTCTGGGGTGAGGGGGAGTGGTGAAAAAATACAGAACACTTCACAAATTTGTGTGTTATCCTTGCACAGGGGCCATGCTAATATTCTCTGTATCTTTCCAATTTTAGTATATATGCTGCTGAAGCAAGCATGTGTGATGTAGTTTTGATTGTGACTCTTACCTGCTTTACACTGTCCTTCCCATAACTTTTTGTGGTCCAGATGAATGGATCTGTTTACAGATGTTTCCTCTTGATTGTATACCAATGGTTTCACATTTCCTCTTGTCAACATAAAATCAGTCATTGATGTGTTTTGGGGGTCGGGGGTTATGACCATACCCTGTTCATAACAGATGTCATCAGATTAGCAAATTACTCAATTTTTGTTAGGTTTTCCTTTATCCCAGGTTTGGGTATAAGGTCTAAAATGATGGTAAAGAATCTGAAAAATGAGTGTGAAATTGGGGTGGTGGAGTCATGGGAGGGAATTATTCTCCCATCTGAAAGAGTAAAAGTAAAAGTGTAGGTAGGATTTGTCTTTAGTTCTTGGTTTGGGCTGGAGAGGGTGGAATGCATGAGGAATATAAGACCTCACAGTACAATCATTTTGGGAAATTATGACTGGGGATGACGATGACTGTGCCTGTGTCATTGTAAGTGAGATGAGAGTCCAGATTGAGAGGGATCTCATGTTTAACTAGACAGTTGGTGGAGAAAACTAAGATAGTTTTCTGTAGAACAGTTTGTGGAAGTCTTTAGAAAAGACTGCCCAAAATTCTAGAGCAAAAAGAATAACTAATAGGATATAAGGGATCAAGAACCAGCTAAAATAATAAAACATGAGTTATCTTGAAGGTTGTGGCTGTGGATTCCTGGTGGGGTAGAGATGGGTGGGAGATAGGAGATGCAATGGCTGCAGAAGATGTTTAGAGCCAAGGGAGTTAGGGTTAGGAGTTCACCACTTAGCCTGAGTGATGTAGAAACAGGATGTCAGTCTGTCAACTTTGACCACCATTGGAGTTGTGAGGAAGACCAGGTGGGGGACCCACTGCACTTTGGTTGTAGTCCTGTGGACTTAGGAGATTTGAGACAAATTAAGTCTCCTGGAAATATGGACAGATCTGTCTTGGTTCCACCAGAGGGTTGGAAAGACAGAGATCGACATGCTGTTGTAACAAGTGTCCAGGGGGAGAAGAGGAGAAGATTAGGGTACAGTCAGCAAGAGGAGATTTGGGGAGGTAGGAAGATGTGGAGCAGGAATGGTTAGCCATACATGAGTTTGAAAGGCCTTAGAAAAGTGGGAGACTGAGGAAGTGCTCAGTCTAAGGCTAAGGGAAGAAGAGGCCAAGGTTGGTGTAGCTCTAAGAGTTTTGTGAGGTGTGTTTTTATAAGGTCATTTGCCTTCTCTACTTTTCTTAAGGATTGTGAGTGGTATGGAATGTGTAGGTGCCAAGTGATGTGTAAGCTTAGGAGATTTGAGAAATAAAGGCTGGACCATTATCTGATTGGATACTTTGATGTAGACAAAACCTAGAAATTATTTCTTGTAATAGAACTTTATTAACTATGTCAGCAGTTTCCCTGGCTGTGGGAAAATCTGCTATTCATCCTTAAAAGGTACAAAGGTCAGAAGATATTTAAGAGTTTTTGTTGGGTATGTGTATGAAATCTATCTGCCAGTCTTGACTAGGAATTTGTCTACTAAATTGGTGAGTAGGAAAGGAGAGGGATGATATGTGTCCCTAAGGAGAGATTTTTAGCACAGAGCTGACAGGTGAGGGCAGTCTGGTGGATGACAGTCCTCAGTTAGGCAGAGGTGGGGAGTTGGGGACTAATTGGAGAGGATTAAATGGATATGTCCTATGTGCAGCTAGCTTAGTTTATAAATCTGCAAAGTCATTGCCCTGAGCAATGAGGCTTGTAGAATTCTGGTATCCGCTGCAATGAATAACTGCTGCTTGTTTTAGGAGTTGTGCTGTTTCTAGGAGTTTAAGGATGAAAGGTTCACTAATGATGGGGGTTCCCTTTCTTGCCAGATGGCAGTATGAGAGTGTAAAATGTTGAACGTGTACTTTGAATCAGTGTAAATATTTATGATCTTGTCCTTTTCTAGTGTAAAAGAAGTAAGTTTCACCATTTGTGAAGATGTCCCAGATAGAAGTGGATTAGTCTCTATGACTTTTGACAGGTTAACTATTGCATACCCGGCTCTCTTTTGATTGTGTTTGTCAAGCTGCCATTTATCAACCACATGTCAAAGGAAAAAGGGAGACATGTGCTACTAATGTGGGGAAAAGGGTTGGGAGTCATCTGTAGGACCTCAATCCAGTCATGGTGAAGGTGTTCTTCTGAGGCAGGGTTGAGAGGACTACTTGTTGCAGTAGAGATGGAAGAGTCCTAAGAAAGGACTAGTTGTACCTGTTGAAGGCAAGAAAAGGTCATCAGAGCAGGTCATAAGGGTCATCTTATGTGAGATAAGCTCATTTTGACAAGGTGAGTTTATTGTAATAGGTTGTCACAATGTGAACTTTTTGGTTTCTTGTGTCAGTACAGCTGCAGCTGCAAAGGCTCAGGGACAAGGTAACCATCTTGTACTGTGTTGTCTACCTGTTTTAAGAAGTAGGCTACTGCTTGAAAGGAAGGTCCCTTTTTGTGTCTCAGTACACCTACAGCATTGTAACCTTGAGAGGTAGTGTCCAGAGTAAAGCATTGTGTGGGGTCAGGTAGAGAGAGGGCTGGGGCTCTTAGGAAAACCTCTTTCAGCTTATGAAAGGAGGAGTGTACAGGTGTAGTAGGGGCTCTGATAAGGAGCCCTTCGAAGCTTTGTAGAGGGATTGGGCTAGATCTGCAAAGTTAGGAACCCAGAGGTGAAAGAATTTAGCTAAACCCAGAAAGGATAGGACCTGTTGTTTGGTTGTGGGCACCTGGAGATCCTGAAGGATCACCTTGCAATCTGTGGTGACAGAATGAGTGGTAGGAATGTATGCAAGATATTTGACCTTTGGGGGAGCTACTTGGGCTTTAACAGGAGAGACTCTGTACCCATGGTTGGAGAGAAAATGAGGAGAGTGGCCTTCTGTTGTATGGCTAATGTGAGGGATGGAGGATACAAGAGAAGTTCATCAATGTATTGAAGGAGAGTGCTGTGTTTGAAGTCAAGAGCTATAAGGTCCACAGCAATGGTTTGGATAAAGAAATGAGGACTGTATCTAAACCCTTGCAGGAAAACTCTGCAGGTGAGTTGTTGAGACCTAAGAATATCTGAGTTGATTGTCATAGACACAATGAAATTCTGATAATCAGGGTGTGGGGGATGGTGAAAAAGGCATCTTTGAGGTCTAGGATTTTGCAGTAAGTGGTGAAGGGAAGAATATGAGAGAGCAAGATGTAAGGATTTGGCACCACTGGGTGAATTGGGGTAAGAGCATGTTTTATTATCTTAAGGTGATAGGAACCATTAGACTTGATTACTGGGAGAATAAGAGTATATAAGATGAATGAGTTGGTCTGAGAAAATCATTGTCCAGAAGGTGCTTGATTACATATATATGCCCCTATTGATGTTTGGG
Source organism: Hydrochoerus hydrochaeris (assembly GCA_004027455.1). Classification (NCBI taxonomy): domain Eukaryota; kingdom Metazoa; phylum Chordata; class Mammalia; order Rodentia; family Hydrochaeridae; genus Hydrochoerus; species Hydrochoerus hydrochaeris. The sequence goes on along the minus strand of PVLA01002113.1, from coordinate 133,220 downwards.
AGCCATAATATATTGGGGAACATAAGGAAAGACTGAAAAGTCTCTGAGATGGATTAATATAGATGTAGCATGGGTAGTGTGGATGGGGTTGGAGGTGACACACACTATGGGATTGACAAGGGAAGGAGGGAGAGGAGGGAATGGATTGGTGATGCACTGTGATTGCATTTATAAGATGAGAGCTGTGGGAAGGGAGAAGGTAAAGAATATAAAGGAGAAGATAAGCTTTTGGAGAAGATCACTACCCAAAATGTGTGTGGGACATATTGGTATTGCCAAAAAGCTATGAGTGAAGGAGAGAGTTTGGAACCTGCAGGGAATGAATCCTGTTTGAAAAGGCTGTGTAGTTTGGCCATCAACACTCACTTTGGAGACTGTGGATTTAATACAGTGGCCTGAAAGCTCAGGAAGAACATTATATGTGGATGTAGAGAGTGTCTTACCTGAGATCTCCAGTGAGACTTGGTGCTCTTAATGGGGGCCATGAACCCCAAGCCTCATCAATCCACTTCACCAGCAAATCCAAGTATATCAACCAGCAATGAATCTGGTGGGGATGAGATCCCCTGTGAAGGCAATGCATTAAAGGATGGCTTACCCACTTGCTGGTGGGTGGGACAGTAGTTCTTCCAATGGCCCTTGAGGTTGTGGGGGGGGGTCCTGGTGGAGGTCATGGATTGGGGCATTCTCTTGCCCAGTGTCCTTTTTTGCCATACTTGAAGTGTGCTCCAGAAGATTTACCTGTCTTAGGTGCCCAAAGTGCCACTGTTAAAAAATCAGTTTGATGTTTAGCAAGTTTCCTTTATTCCTCTTTTTGTGTTTCATCTCTATTGTTGAAAACATGAAAACTCATATTAAGTTCTTCCTGTAGGTGTCAGGGCCAAGTGCAGCTTTTCGTAGTTTTGTCTGAATGACAAGGAGAGACTGAGAAATAAAATAAGAATTAATAACAATTGTTCCTTCATGAGAGTCTGGGTTTACATTAATAAGCTTAGTTAGGGTGTCCCTAAGATGTGTGAATAACATTGCAGGGTTTTCATTAACTTCTTAGACCTGTTCTAAAAGCTTGTTATAGTTAGTATGTTTGTGAGCTATTTTGTTAAGGCCCAAAATTATATATTCAGTCATTTAATGTACTTTATAAGAGCTCTCTCCTTTTTGGTAATTCTAATTAAAGTTCTGTTCAGGCACCATAGCAGGCCCCAAGACATTTTCAGCAGTATTTGCTTTGTGTCTGTAATCAGCTTCCTCTCAAGCTACTTGCCATAATTGAACCCTCCCTTGTGAGGTGACCGTGGTGATTAGAATCACATAAACATCCTTGAAATGTAAGTCATAACAATTAGTTGTAAATTCAACTTCTCTAATATAAGTTTGTGGGTCAGTGGAAAAGAAACCTAACTTATGGTTAATTTGAGATAGGTCAATTTGAGACAGGTCATTTGCATGGAAAAAAGGAACATAGTTACGCACTAGTCCTTCCAGACTAGCCTGTTCGCAAAGAGGGAATAGGGTTTGAGCCTGAGAATGCTATGGAGTAGGAGGTGTAGATGGTTACCAAAATGGCCAGCTTCCCAGCAGACATCTGTGAGCAGTTACAGTGTGATCAACCATAACATGGCCACTCATCACCATGTAACATGGAAGTACTAGATGGTGAATGGGTTTCATGTGAGCCACAACAAGGTGTCTGCTATTGGTCATATGATGAGGAATCACAAGATGGCAACTGGTCAACATGTGACCTGCAACAAATGGCTGCTGCTGATCACATGATGAGGGACCACAAGATAGTGGCTATTTACCATGTGGCCTGTCACAAGATGGTGGCAGGCTGTCACATGGTGGCAGACCACAATATGATAGCAATCCTCCACATAAATGCAGCAAGTTGGCTGCTGAGAAGCACATGTCATGGGATTGCAAGATGATGGCTGAATAACTTGTGGTCTACTAGGTGGTGGAGAGACAAGAGATTGAGTTTGGTGAACAGGGAGGACTGCTAGAGGAGGGAGAAGAGGAGCCATTAGGGCGAATAGATGGCTTGAGTTGAGGAGACTGAGATTACAGAGAAGTAAAAGGAGGAACTAAGGGCTGTTGGGGTAGAGGAAAAGAAAGAGGGTGAAGCAGGAGGATCAGGAACCTCTGGTTGAAAAGGCAGAGGGCTTTAGGCTTGGGGATATAGGGGAGGGAGAATAAAGGCAAAAGGCATTTCATCTAAGGGGTCTTATAGGGAGGAAAGGCTGAGGATCTGGTAGAATGGACCAGAAGTACTTGGGCTGTCTTACATGACTTAATACAAGAGGGCCACATCCTTAGAGTAAAAAAGACCTGAACATAAGGGATTTCTGACCATTTTTCCTTGCAATGACAAAAGTTCTTTAAAGTTTGAAGAATAAAGTGGTCAAAATTTCACCCCTCAGATCATTGGCTGCCTTCTAGTTTGTAAACTGGCCAAGCCACTTGTCAGTAAAAGATACGGTCTCAGGGAGACCATAAAACCATATAACCCAGGCACCCCAGAGGTGTGTTTTTTGGAGGATGGGAAAAGTACTTCCCATAGTGGCCAAATTAGAGGTGAACAAGGAGCTACAGCTAAAAATAGCCTGTGTCACACTTTTCAAAAGAAGTTGTCACCCATTTTGAGAGTGTGAGAGACAAAGCCCCACACATGTTCACATAAGCTGTCACCAAGAGCACAGTGGGTGATATACCAAAAGATGAGAGGGTAATAGCCCTGCTTTGGGGCTTAAGGACAGTGGCCCTGTTCCAGGAGTGTGAGGGTATTTTCTTCTGTCCAAAGGACAGGTAAGGAACTGACTGCAGTTTTCTTCATGCACATCGGAAAGAAAACAAGAATTTGCATTCAGGGCAGGAAAGAAGAAGGAGAAAGTAGCTATCAGAAAGATAAGCTGTTGTTTTGGTTTTGGCCTTCTGCCATTTAGACAACTACCATAATATTCAGTAATTTATATTAGGGCAGAAACATTTTAATTTGCATGCCTGAGATTGTCTCCAAATGTATTTTGTAGTTCAACTATTAAGAGCAATCTATTGAGAGACAGGAGCAGCATGATTATAATGTTCTAGGACACTCTTAATTACAGTTTCATACTTTTTGCCTTCCCCAACATTTCCTAGTCATATTACCATGCATAATGACACTTGTTGGATGAAAAGAGACAAATGACTGTGAAATACCCCACCTTAGCTACTAATATACTCTGACTGTAGGTAATTTTTCCTGGTTCCAAATCTACTCTCTTTAATTCCATTTGAAGACTTGCTAGAAATAGTAGAGAAGTATTTTTGTAAAAGTCTCATAAGTTCTATAGGTCTTTTTCCTTTTCTTGTCCTGTTTTTATCTTATTTATTCATTTGTGATGTTGGGAATTGAATCCAGTGCTTTCATACCAATCTGCAATCCCTAGAGCCTTTTCAACTTTCTTTTCTTTGTCTCTTTTTCTTTCTTTTTTTTTGACACAGGGTTTTCCTAAGCGTCTAGGAATAGGCTCAAACTTGTCATCCTTCTGATTTAGCCTCCCAGAGTGCTGGAATTACAGGAATGTTCTACAGTATCTGACTTCTTTATGTAAGAGGGAAAAAAGATACAGAAAATAAAAACAAAAAGAAAAAGAGACACACAACAACAAACCCAAAACAATAACAGTATAGGTTTTCAAAACAAGATGATAGGAATTTAAAAATGGTTGTAACATTGCATATTGTTACATTCAAAATAGTTGCTTTGATTACCAGATATAGACATGTAAATTTGATTTAATCATATGAGTATTAACTGTTCTTTTCTAAGAATAAATACAATTAGTAGTAGTCATTTTAGCTACCTTATGTGTGTGTGTGTGTGTGTGTGTATATATATATATATATATATATATGCACAAATTTATGTCTTTTTCCTTTTGCATTCCTTTTCTCCTTTCCCCTATCCCAGTTACTTTTCCTCTTTGAGCAGTTTCTTATTGTTGCGCAATATTCACTGTAGATTTTGCATCATATTTGCTTTTTCAGCTTCTTACACTAAGGAGACAATATGGTATTTACACATGTGAGTTTGATTTATTTCACTTATGAGCATGGCCTTAAGTCTCATCCATTTACTTATAAAAGCCTCAATGCAATCTTTCTTTATAGCTGAGTAGTACTCCATTGTATAAAAATATCACATCTTTTTTATCCATTCCTTGATTAATGGATACTTGGGTTGTTTACAAGATTTGGCTATTACAAATTGTGCTGCTATAAACATGGATGGACATATGGGATCTCTAATCCTATATTTTTGAGGAATCTCCACACTGATTTTCACAGTGATTGCATTAGCTTACACTCCCACCAACAGTGTAGAAGAGTTTCTTTTTGTCCATACCCCCTCCAGCACTTTTAATTGGTTTATTTCTTTTTCTTGGCCATTCTTTCTGGAGTGAGATGGGATCTCAGTGTTGTTTTAATTTGTATTTTTGAATAACTAATGATGCTGAACATTTTTTCATATATTTATTTTCCATTTGTATTTCTTCATCTGAGAAATATGTATTCATCTCAGATGACCATTTATGGATTAGGTCTCTGAATTTTGGGGGCTTATTTGTTTTAATTGTTTATATGTTCTAGATAGAAGCCCTTTGTCTGAGGGACAGTTGACTAAGATATTAAGGCATTTCACAGATTTTCTTTTCATTATGTTGGACATTTCTTTTGATAAGTAAAAACTTTTTAGTAAGACAAGATCCCAATTATTGATACTGGGAAGTATTTCCCATGCAGTTTGATTTTTGTTCATGAATTCCCTGCCTACCCCTATGTTGTCAAGATTTCTACCTATTTTGTCTTCTAGCAGATGTAGTGTTTCTGTTTTAGTATTTAGACATTTGATCCATTTTGACTTTATTTTAGTGCATGGTGATGGACATGGTTTTAGTTTTAGTTTTCATTATATGGAAAGCCAGTTTTTCTAACATCACTTATTAAAGAGGCTATTTTTCTTCCAGTGCACATGTTTGGCCTTTTTGTTAAAGATAAGGTGGGTAAGTGTATTTGCAGTTGTGGCTGTATCTGCTAATCTATTCCATTGATCTTCAGGTCTGTTTTTATCCCAGTACCATGCTGATTTTATTATGGTAGCTTTGTAGTATAATTTCATGCCAGGAATTGTGATGCCTCCTGCCTTGCCTTTGTTGTCCAGGATTGCCTTTGCTGTTTGAGGTCTATTCTGTTTCCAAATTAATTTTAGGAATATTTTGTCTAGATATGTAAGTTCAGTTATTGGCATTTTGATTGGAATTGCATTAAATCTGTATAACAATTTTGGGAAGAATGGCCATTTTTACAATGTTTGTTCTTCCTATTCATGAATAAGGAATATTTTTCCATTTTCTGAGGTCTTCTTTGATTCTTTTTTCAGAGTGTTATAATTTTCACCGAATAGATCTTTTACTTCCTTTGTTGATTGATCCCTAAGTATTTCATTTCTTTGCATGCTATTGTGAAGGGTGTCATTTCTCTTATTTTTTTCTCAGTGAGTTTGTTATTTGTGTACAGGAATGCATTGATTTTTGAGTGTTGTATCCAGCTACATTACTGTTCATCTAGAAATCTTTCAGTGGAGTTTTGGGGATCTTCTGGGTAGAGTATAATATCATCTGCAAATAATGGTAGTTTAACTTCTTTTCCTATCTCTATTCTTTTTATTTCTCTCTCTTTTCTAATTGCTCTGGCTGTTTCCAGAATTACATTGAATAGGAGTGGTGATAATGGACATCCTTGTCTTGATCTTGATTTTAGTTTGAAAGTTTTCTGTTTTTGTCCAATAACTAAGATATTGGCTGAGTGTTTATCATATATAGCTTTTATCAGATTGGGGCATAGACCTTCTGTACCAATTTTTCATATATATATATATATATATATATATATATATATATATATATATTTTTTTTTTTTTTTTTTTTAATGAATGAGTGTTGCATTTTGTTGAAAGCTTTTTCTTCATCTATTGAGATGATCATACTATTCTTGTTTTGGCTCTGTTGATGTAGTGTATTATGTTTATTGATTTGTGTATGCTGAACCAGTCCTGTATTCCTGGGACGAATCCCACTTGATCATAGTGTATAAACCTCTGAATAATTCATTACATTCTGTTTGCCAGTATTTTATTGAGGACTTTTGCTCTGTGTTCATTAGGAACTATCTTGGTTGCTTTTCTCTCCTTGCTGAGACAAAATACCTGACATTCAAAATTATAGAAGAAAAACTTTACTTACCTTACAGATGTTGGATATTTCAATCCATAAACAGCTGGTTGTAAGGCAAAGTAGCATGGCACTGGGGCAACACTCAAGGCAACAGCCAGAGCAAAGATGGGGAAAACAAGCCTCTTCTCTTCCATTATATTATACACAGACCACCACCACCTCCCCAGTGTGGGTGTAGCTCTCACAAAATCTCCTAGCCCTCCTTTGCACAAGATGAGGATATTTATAAAATAAGAACCCTGGCTCCCTGCTCAGTCTCTCAGTTAAACTTCTAAGCTTCTCAAGTTGACACAATGTATCATCCATAACAGGAACATTGCCTATAATATTCGTATTTGGTTGGGTCTTTCTCTGGTTTTGGTATTACAAAAATACTTGCTTCCAAAAATGCATTAGGGAGAATTACTTCCCTTTCAATTTCATTAAAGAGTTTGAGAAGTGTTGGCATTAAGTTTTCCCTAAATTTCTTGTAGAATTCAGTAGTGAATCCATCAGGAGCTAACTGAAATTGGGTTATTTAGCAATTTTAAATCTTCTTGATCCACCTTTGGTAATTCATATGTTTCTTAGAATCTGTCCATTTCTTGTGTGTTTTTGAACATATGGGTGTAAAAGTTTTCAAAGTAAGTATTTATGATCATCTGAATTTCCATAGGGTCTATAGTGATTTCACCCTTTTCTTATGGCATGGATTTGAGTTTTTTGTTATTTCTTTTTGATAAGCTTGGCTAGAGTATTATTAATTTTATTTATCCTTTCAAAGAACCAACTGTTTGATTCATTAATTCTTTGTATTATTTTCTTAGTTTTAGATGGATCAATTTCTGTTCTGATCTTTATAATTTCCTCCCTTCTTTGGGCTTTGGGCTTGACTTGATCATCTTTTTTCTAGAAGTTTAAGGTACATAATTAGGTTGTTTATTTGTGTTTATTCCATTTTCCTGATGTGGGAGTTTACTAATATAAATTTCCCTCTGAGGACTGATTTCATTGTGGCACACATGTTTCAGTAAATTGTACTTGCATTTTTGTTCAATTTTAGATATATTTTAATTTATTCTGTGATTCTTTTTCTTTAGGGGAGTTTCATTTAATTTCCATGTTTTTAAGGGGTTCTTGTGGGTTTTTTCATTAATTTCCAATTTTATTGAATTATGATCAGATAAGATACATGGTATTATTTCAATTCTTTGCATTTACTTAAGCTAGTTCTGTGGGCAAGTATATGATCTATTGTAGAGAATGACCCATGTGCAGCTGAGAAGAATGTGTATTCTAATGTCATTGTGTGGAATACTCAGTACACATTTACTAATGTCATTTTTTCATAGATTTGATTCAGTTCTGTTATTTCTTTGCTGATTTTTTTTTTGGTTTATCTGTCTCTTTGTATCAATGGAGTGTTAAGGTCACCTGTTATAATTGTATTATTGCTTATTTGATTTTTTACATCTATTAATATTTGTCTTACATAGTGGATGCCCCTATATTTGGTGTTTATATATTTATGATTGTAATATCTTCCTCTTCCAGTTTTCCACAAATAAATATGTAGTGACTTCCTTTATCTCTTTTGACCATTCTTGGTTTTAATTTCACATTGTCTGCAAACAGAATAGTTACCCCTGCCTTTTTCTAGGTTCCTGTTGCATGAGTTTTCCATCCTTTGACTTTTAGTCCATGGATTTCCTTTTGAGTTAAATGTGTTTCTTGTACACAGCATATTGTTGGATTTTGTTCCTTAATCCACTCTGCCAGTCTGTTTCTTTTTATTGGTGAGTTGAGACCATTTATAATGATGCATATAACTGATATGTACTGACTTATCCCAGTCATGTTATCTTTTTCTTGTGGGTTTTCTACATTTTCTGTTTAATTTTTTGCCCTTCTTAGTGGTTTCCTTCTGCTGTTGTTCTCAGAATTATAACTATCTTTGTCTCTCTCTAGAGTATCCTTCAGTACTCTTTGCAGTGTTGGTTTCATGCTCATGAATTTCTTTAGCTGTCCTTTTCATGGAAGTATCTTATTTGTCCATCAATTTTCAAAGATAATTTTGTGGAGTTCATCAATCTGTTTTGAAATTGTTTTCTTTCAGGACTTGAAATACTTTACTCCAAGCTCTTCTTGACTTGAAGTTTTGTGTTAAGATGTGTACCATAATTCTGATAGGCTTTCCTTCATAAGTAATCTGTTTCTTTTCTCTGACAGCTTTCAGCATTCTGTTCTTGTTCTGAATTTATGATATACTAATTATTGTATATCTGGTTGAAGATTTATTTTGGTTATAGCTAATTGGGTTCTACATGCCTTATTTATCTGTATATCAGATTCTTTTCCAATGTTTGCAATTTTTTTGCTTATTATTTTTGTAAAGAGTCTTCTTATGTCATTTGTTTTGAACCCTGATTTTTCACTGATACCTAGCTGCCTAATATTGTTTCTCTTTACATCATCTGCAGCTCTTGAATTGTTTCCTGGTTTCTTGTTATTTTTACAAGAGCTTTTCTTTTCTGATCATAAGCTTCCATCTTGTATTCAAGTATAGAGAGTCTATCCTCAGCTTCATTCAAGCAGTTGTGCCATCTTTCAGTGGAATTTTTTTAATCTATTTCATACATTCTAATTCTGTGTTACATTGTACATTCAGAGTTTCCATGATTTTCTTATATTTCTCTTTTTTATTTGGATCTTCTTTAGATACACTAAATATTTGTTTTATCATTTATTTTTTTTACCTGAGAGATTATTTCTTTTTTTTGTAGTTTTGTTTTATTTAAAGAGAAAAAAACAGAAAAAAGGTAGAAATATTACAGAATTTCAAGAAAAGAAGATAAACAGTAAGAAACCACTAGTTGATAAACTACATATTGTTCTGAGAGATTATTTCTGATCTGATTACCTATATAGCTTCATGGAGTTGTTTCTTTCTTCCATTGCTATCATTTCAGAAAATTCAATTGTGCAATTTCTATTGTCTTCCATTTCATTGTCTTCTGGGTTTGTTCTCAGTAGGCTGGAGGACTGAAACTGCATCTTGCTCTTTTGTTTTGTCATTTTCCCCTGGGACTTGTGTGGCTGGCTAAGCACTCTCCCAATGGATTTCTGCACTGGACATAGCTTCAATACTCCATTATCAACATGACTAGCTGGAGCACACTTCCTAACTATGGTGGCAGAGCCTCGTGCTGTGTTGGGCAATAGTTCAAAATCTGTAGGACCCATCAACTAGTCTGGTCACTCCCTGAATGACAGCTCTGGGGCTCTGGACTGGGCAGGGCTCAGTATCTCTATGATCTGTGAGGCTGGTCAGTTGTTCCACTGATGGACTGTGCTGGGATACTGGGTTGGGCAAAGGTCTGATCCTCACTGCAGCTAGCACTGACAGTGACACACTCCCACAGTGTGATACCAGGGCCTTGTGCCTGCCTCGGTGGAGTTCAAAACCTCCAGGACTCAGGATGCTAGCAGAGACACACTCCTGGAGTGTGGCACCATGATCTTGTGTCTGGCTAGCTGGAGTTCAGAGCCTCTGGACCATGTAGCTAACCTGGACATATTTCTGGAGTATGGCACTCCGGTCTTGCTTCTGGTTGGGTGGAGTTAAGAACCTCTGGGATCCACATGGCTATCTGGGATGTACCCATGAAATATGGCACTGGGCCTTTTTGCTATGATGGACAGAGCTCAAATTCTTCAGGACCCCTTGGCTAGGCTGGTCACACCTTGATGGGTAGTTCTGGGGCTATCGAGTGGGCAGAGATTGATATTTCTGTGACCTGTGAGGCTGGCTGGGCATTTCCTTGATAGATTGTTCTGGGACACTGGACTAGACAGAACTTGGGTCCTCTGTATAGCCAACAAGGATGTACCCCTGGCATGTGTTGCTGAGGCCTTGTGCCTGGCTGAGTGGAGTTCAGAATCTCTGGGACCCAGGTACTAGCAGCGATGCACACCAAGACTCTATAATATCTGACTTTTATCACCTGTTTTAGAGTGATTTTACTATGTTATGCTATACCATTTAGTATTTTAACTTACCATTTTAAAAATATTTATTGGACTTGATAACTGTAGACCTATAAAAAATATGAGCTTCATATGTGATCTCAGCCATTTAGCAGTTCTGTCCTGAGTCTGAGTTTATTCAAATCATAAAGCATAAAACACAAAACTCTCCCAACTCTGACATGCCCCCCTTTTTATCTCTTCAGAATAATGAGAATAATAAGACACAGTGCCTTGCATAGGCCTGACATAAAGTTTCTCAGCAAATGCTAGTAACTGTTTTCATTTATTTTAGGTTGGGACTGAACAAATCCATGGTGTTTCTAGAGAAGAAAGAAAAAAGACCAGTATCGCCATAGAGTTGATCACTGATCCTTTCATCTTGTTCCTGGAAGAGCCCACAAATTCTTTAGACTTCAGCTCAACACATGCTCTCTTTTTACTTCTGAAAAGGTAACTGCTATCAGAAGGTTTGTGTTTTTTTTTTGTTTTGTTTTTTTTAATACATGGTTACTTTTGTGCACAAGATGTACTTAACACAGAGGCTGCCAACACTGAAAGTTCAGAATTTTTTCATTTCTTGTTAAATGGGAACAGTCAGTCAACATATCAGGGCTATCAAGAAAATGAAAGAGAAGCCCAAGAAGGGCTTGCCGTGCTGGTTGTGAGAGCTGATTTGAATAGGAGAGTCAGAAAGACCACTAGACTGTGGCAAGTAAGCTCCAAGCAGGCGACTAACACCAGGCTTAATCCTGCAGAGAGAGCTCTGGGTAAAGAACAGCCAGTGTCCCTGTGGCCAAGCCAGCCTGCTGCATGTGTGACATCAAACAGGCCCAAGATATTGAACCCAGTGAATAAGGGGAGTGGAGGTTTACTAAGCTACTGTTGTAACAGTACACAGTACTGTTACTCTGTAGTAATACCACAGAGTTGGTGGCTTAACAATAGAAATTAATTTTTTTTACAGCTCTGGAGCCTGGAAATATGAGATTAAGTTGTCTGTAGCACTGTTCCTCTGTCTCCTCTATTGTTGCCTGGAGATGCCCATCTTTTCCTTCTGTGTGTCTGTATGTCTTCATCTCTGCTTAGATGGACTCTATTCATGCTTAGTGACCTGGTTTAGCCTCAATTACATGAGGAATATGGAGCTATCATTACTTCTAGACCCATAGTGGATACACCCAAGAAATACATACTTACAAGTATGTTCATATATGTGGATATAAATTATGGAAATATATTGACAATGAATACATTTTATATATGTTTTTCTTCATCAATATATGTATAACATATTCATGCTTTTTGTGTGAGTGGTGTTCAGTATCTAACCAAGTTTCTCACAATGCTCTACCATTAAACGGAATTATAACCTCTTTCTATATATATTTCCTATGAGCACACAGTACTATTTATAATTGAAAGAAAAAAGCTCAGTATTAATTTTTTTCTTTGTCCTTTCCCAGGTTGCAACTGACTTTATTCAGCAAGCAGATAGCTCCTATTATCACAATGCATTTAGTAACCTCTGCAGACAAAAAACTTAATTTTTATAAAGAAACTTAACTACTTATATTCCACATACTATTGAAATAATTCATCTTGTAATCTTTGAGACAACACCCTTTGACACACAATTGGCCTCTGCTTAGTGCTTAACAAATGCTTAAAATAAAGTGATCCCTTTCATAAAATATTTTAATTATAATTTTACAATGGAAATTTGGCCACTGTTTCTTTTATCCATAAGAGTAAGCTACTGTGAAGAAGTAGTTTAGCAATGTTTGTACTATGGAATTAAACTCAAAGTGAAGTTCTCTGTTAGTATTCCTTTTTATTTTTTCCTCTTGTCTGATTGTTCAGGCTAAAGATTTAAATACTGTAATGTGGAGATGGTGGTGCATTTCTGCAATCCCAGCACTTGGGAGGCTTAGGCAAGAAGATCATCATGAATTTGAGAAAAGCCTGGGCTACACAGTGAGTTCAAGGCCAGCCTGGACTACATAGCAACACCTTGTCTTAAAAGCAAGCAAGCAAACATCAAACAAACAACAACAATAGCAAAAAATTAATATGTACATACATACATATATACATACTATATTGAACAGGAGCAGTAAGAAATACTTTTGTTTTGTTTCTGATTTTTCAGGAAATGGTTTCAGGTTTCAACATTTAATACCATATTAGAAATGGGTTTTTCATAATGGCTTTTATCAGTTTGAGATAAGGTCCTCCTAAACATTTTTACTGGGATATTTATTTTGAATGGATGTTTCTGTCAAAGAATTTTTCTGTACCTAGTGATATAAACGTGACTTTTTTACCCTTGATTTTTTTATGTGATATATTATGCCTTTCAATTTATGTATATTGAATCATCTTTGCATTCCTACTATAAAGCTAATATGATTATGATTCATCATCTTTTTAATGATTTGTTGCTTTCTCTTTGCAAATATCTTGTTGAAGGATTTTTGCATCTATGGTCATTATGAATAGGTCTACACCTTTCATTTTATTTTTTTAAATTCTTCTCTGATTTTGCTAGAGTCCTGAAATAAATTTGGCAGTGTTCCTTCCTTTCAATTTAATGGAAAATTTAGAGAAGTATTGACATTAGATCCTCCTTGAAATTCTGTTAAAAATAAGTGGGGCATTCAATCACTCCTGAGCTTTTCTTAGTTGGTAGGTTTTTTATCAGTGTCTCTATGTCATTGCTTGTTTTTCTGTTCACAGTTTTTATATCTTGGTTCGGTTTTGATCATTTATATTTGTCCCGTGTATGCTACAACCACAGGAAGTATCATAGGGGTGGAGACACAAAAGCCCTTTGGAGTTCGCAATTTGCTTCAGATGCTGGATGTGGAACTACAGGACTTAATGTTTTCCCTGTCAAATTTCAGACTTGCATTTGTACCAATCTTTTGTATTCCCTTGCTTGTAAATTTTGAAATGGGAATATTTATCTTGTGCTATTGCACATTGGAAGTATTTGCCTTACAAGGAGACTTGGGACTTCAACTTTGAAACTGTTAGGATTTTGGCAACTCATACAAATGAACTAAAGGGATGTGCATGAGTCTTTGGTGTGGAGTGAAGTGTGAAATACACAAACAGCAAACCTTTCTTTCCTTAATTTTGGGTGTTGGGTATTTTGTCTCAGCAACAAAAGAAAAATACCCAAGACACATTCTTCATTGTGTATGGAGATTTGATTTGAGATGTTAAAAAATATAAAGTTCAAATGTGTATTAACTGGTTGTTTTCTTCCCCTTAATATAGATTGTCTACATTGGAACAAACAATCATCTTCTCAATTCGTCAGCCTCTTCATGCCATCTTCAATATGTTTGATAGCCTCACCTTACTGGCCACAGGAAAGCTAATATTCCATGGTCCTGCACAGAAGGCTGTAGAGCACTTTGCATCAGCAGGTGAGGAAGAGTTCTGTATGCAGTGGGTGCTTCATGCAAAGAATTGTGGAAGAGTGCAGAGGAGGTCGCAGGAGTTTGGTCTTGCACAGGCAAGCCATGGATTCAACTACTGTAAAATATCTTTCACCAGTTTAGTACTAGAACTTTTCTTCGTTTTGTTGCACTTGTTTGTTGTCTTGGTCCCTTTCCATTTCCTGTCCTATTTGAGTACCTGTGCATGTGTGTGACTGTCTTGAGTTTCTCTTCTGGGCCTATTTGTTTTGCTTCCCAGGTATGGTGACTTTTCTTGAGAGTTTAGTAATTAATGTGTTAGTGTTACATCCTGTTGTTGTGTCACTTCAACGTTCCTTTGTTTGTTTTAGGGAGCTTATACTAAAGACTGAGGGAAGTGCTTGCATGTTGAATTACACCTCTAGTCAGTTTTAGAATTTTTATTTTGAGACAGTACATCTCACTTACTCACTAAGTTGCCCAGCCTGGTCTCAATCTTCCCTTTCTCCTACATCCTTAATCTCTTTTTAATGTGTGAGTATTTCTGCACTTTTTCTTTCTATCTTAGATTGAGTCAACTAATTTGTTTTTTTGCCCTGTCCCTCATTTTTGTGATATTTTCATATGATTAGAGATGCTCTTCCTGACCTAACCACAATTTAAACATTTACTGATCATCTGCTTTAATATGAGTTTGTTTAATCTATTTCATTTAAAAATAAATAAGCATACTCTATATTAATCCATAGAATCTATGGGAGTTGAATTTAACTGTCAGAATTCAGGCCAAGTTGAAATGATTGCACTGAAAAAAGTTCAGGTCTAACTTCAGGTGTGCCATGTTGGTCATATTCTCTGAAGAATGCTGCTGTGGGGATTTCTTGTCCATTTGGATTTAGTGATAGCATGACAAATAAAAATCAGACCTCTGTATTTAGTAGATGGGGAAGCCATCATTACTGGCATATGTAATTGTGTTCCAGTGTTTCCTATGGGAATTTAGAGAGCATATACATTCTGGCACTTATATTTTTTCTTGATGTGTATGGTATGGTATAGAGAATCACTAAAACGTCCCACATATTTAGGAAAGGATAAATGAGTCAGGGGAGGAAAAAAAAAGATGAAGGAGAAGCAGAAGTTTTTAGTCTATGTTCACATGTCTCACTTCACCTACCTTCTGATATGAATGCTTTTTATTTCAAAGATATCACTTTTGTCTACTTGGGCTGCTTTCCTTGTTCTGTAGGTTACAGCTGTGATCCCTATACCAACCCTGCAGACTTTTTTCTGGATATCATCAATGGAATCTTCCCTGCTGTGGAATCAGACAGAGAGGAGGAAGACCATGAATGTATGTGAGTCTGTAAGATTTGTAGACTTTTATGTAATTGTAGTGGCTGAGGTTTAGCAATTTGATAGCTCATCTGAAGAAGGCTTTGTGACTTCATGAAAATGCAATCTTTCTCTTTCTTTCTTTCTTTCTTTCTTTCTTTCTTTCTTCCTTTCTCTCTTTCTTTCTTTCTTTCTTTCTTTCTTTCTTTCTTTCTTTCTTTCTTTCTTTTTCTTTCTCTTTTTCTCTCTTCCTTTATTTTTCTCTGATACTGGATTGAACATAGGGCCTGTTGATGTTAGGTAATCCTTCTATCCCTGAGGTATATCTCTGCACTTTTTAATAATTTTATTTTGAGTCAGGGCCCAGGTGACAATCAATTCGCAGTGCTCTTATCTCAGTCTCCCTAATTATCAGGATGTCAGCTGTATACCACAATATCTAGATTAATGTAGCCTTCTGATAGCATTTCAGAGATACATACTTTTTTGTGAATGCTTTTGATTGTTTTAATTTACAAATGAACATTTATAAATTACCATATTTCTAACAAGAATTTCTACAAAAATAAATATGCTCATTTATTATCTTTATGGAAAACATACTGAAACTACTTAGCTGCTTCCTCAAAGTTTTTTATCTCCTCTCTCTGTCTTTGTCTCTCTCTCTCTTCTCTCCAGTTGACACAGTGTCTTGCTAAATTATCCAGCCTGTGCCCATACTTGGAATCCTCCTCCTTCAGTTTCCAACAATGCTTAACCCTCCATTACTTTTTTAAAAAAATGAAACATGGCCTTTTAATTTTTTCAAGAACCTAGTTTCTTATTAAAAATAATAAATAAATATTTAAAATAATAAATATTAAAATAATATAGTTTCTTATTAAAAATAAATAAATAAATAATAAAAATAAAGCATTTGTTTTACAAATTAGTGTGGAAATGGAAAAATTTAGCTGGCTTGTTACAGCCTTAATGTTATGGCACTATTGTAATATAATGTTTTACTGTGCATAGCCACAGCAAGTCTATTAATTTTTATTCTCAAGCTTTAGAAATGAGGTCTTTATTGGAAGGGAATCACAGTGAAATGCATTCAGTCATTTCTTTTCAGTAATACTATTTCTCTTCTTTGTCTATTTTTATTACCAAGGTGAGAAGATTGAAGAGTTTTACTTGAGAGAGAAGCCAGTCATAGAAAAGTTAGCTAAATTCTATGAAAACTCATCCTTAAACAGATATATAAAAGTTCAACTAGATCAACTTTCAATTGGTCAGAAGAAGAGGAACTCAGCCTTCAAGGAGTTCACCTGTGCCACCTCCTTTGGGCACCAACTCAGATGGATTAGCTGGCGATCCTTTAAAAACTTCCTGGGTGATCGCCAGACCTCTATAATTCAGGTAACCTGGAAGATGCTTTTCATTGTGCTGCACAATAGTTATGAAGGAAAAGTTTATTTTTCTCTAGGATTATTTATGTCCTACCCACCCTTTCATGTATTTGTCATCCCCACACCATCTAGGATATAGAAACAATCAATGCAACAAGACAACACACTTAAGTTTTTAATTCTTGAAATATCTTGTTCGAATGCCCACAATATTTCATACAAACTGTGTTAGATAATTGAAGTAGAAATTAATTTTGCTTCAGTGTAAACTAAAGGAAATGCTGCTTAATTTGTATTTTTCTAACAGAGGTCCACATTCATTCACTGATTCATCGCACAAAATCACGGCAAGATCATGTGTTGCACTTTGGGAACTCATATAATAGTGAACAGAATAAGTAAATATAAAAATCTCTGCTTTCATGAAAATTATTTTCTTATCAGGGCATAATAATTATAACTGAATAAAAATGAACAAAAGCATGTCTAGTGATAGGATGAACTGTGCTGAAAATTTGAGAAGAGAAGCAGTGCAGAACAGGGACAGAGAGGAACAAGATCTGGAGGAGAGATTGGTTTGTGGCTGAAATAGAGCAGTGAGGGAACTCAGTCCCTTGAATTGACCTGAGGGTAGTAAGTGCTGTGCGCTGCCTGGGAGAAGAGCCTGCACTCTGCGTGGCACTCCTTATCCAGTAATTGCTTTCCTGCACTTAGCAATCTGAACCTTTAGAAATCAACAGATACTTCAAATGGTAATAAGCTATTGATAAAAAAATAGGAACCAAACTTAAAAATCTGCTCACCAAGGTGATATAATATGCTTTTCTTTTTGTTGATTTGTGTAAATTGATGCTATCATACTTCATAATTTTTCTGTTATCCTTAAACTATAGTTCTCCTGCTGTGCTTTTATTTGATTTACATGAGAATCAATTTATCTAGTTGTTTTTAAGTAGTTGTTTTTATTATAAATCATTAAGTTCTACTGAGTATTAAATGATTGGGTGTTTGGGCATTAATGACATAGTAGGGAATACTTAACATATTCACTATAGTTTTCATATTTGAATATTGTCGTCATCTATTGGAAAGCCAAAGTTCTCATTAGAGTCGTTCCCTCCTTTGCACCAAAAGTTTCTGGTCCTTGCAATTTGGCATTCCCCTAAGAACACAGGCACTTTTGTATCTTGTAAGTGAAGATTAATTTTTTTAAAAATAGGTATGATATTCTTTGGAAACAAGTTTGATGAGATATATGTGTCAACCTAATTACCCATTGTTGAACATTGAGATGATGTGATGTGTTGATTCTTTTTTTTTCTTAGTATTTTTTTTCAATCAGGCCATGTTTAGAATACATAATGGTCATGTTCTTTGTGGCAAGTGGCTACATGCATGCAATACAACCTAATTTTTTTTACTCCTTTTTCCTTCTCCTGCTTTTCTTCTCCAGATCCTTTTCTCATTTAAAAAGATTTATCTCCCTACTTTCTATTTTCTGTCTTCTATTTTTCTCTTCATTCATATTTTTGGATTCTCAGATAAGAGAAACTATGCAATTTTTAAGTTTTGCATCTTGTTTACATCACTCAACACTGTGATCTCAAGGTTCACTGTCTTACAAACTCAAATTTGTTCTTCTTTATGGTGGGTAGTACTGTATTATATATAAATATCACATTTTCTTTATGCATTCGTCTGTTGAGGACATGTAGACCATTTCCAAAATATATATTATATGAATTGTGCTACTGTAAATGTGAATATGCATACATCACTGTAATATGATGTTTTTACTAGTTTTGGTATCTTTTAGGAACTTATGCATAAGGTTTTTACCTGTTTGATCAAAAAGAAGCTTGTATGTATGATTCAAGAAAAATAGGGGGTAGTTCTGGATAGTGCATGGTTAGAACACACCTACCTATACACATCAGGACTGTGTGTGGTTTGGCGCTAGGCTTCCTTACGCTGTGAACATCAGGTATATGTTCAGTCTCTGTTTCACCAGTGAACTAACTTCCTCAAAAGGAATCGCAGTGATGTGCAGAGAAGCATCAATCTCTAGAATAAGGGCAGAGCCTTCTATCTGTTAGCATGGCATTTATTGTTAAATGATTAAAAGATACTGGAATAGTAACAGTGATGTAGGAAACATTGTATAATAGAAGGCCAGATAGTAAATACGTTAGGTTTTGCAGGTTGTATATGGTCTATTTCTCAGGTTACGAATCTTGACATTTTATTCTGAAAACAGTCATAACTAGTATGTAAGGAAATGAACAAAGCTGTGTACTGACAAAATTTTATTCAGGGATATTGAATTTTCAATTTCATATATATTTGATATAAGAAATATTATTTTTATTTAATTCTATTATAAAATTGATAAAGTCTATTCTTATCTCACAGTTTAACATAAATATATGTCTGGCCTTCTGATCATTGGTCCATTGGTTCAGGACCCTTGGGATGTTATTCATTTTGTGTGTTTACTTTTTCTGTTTTGGTATATGAATCTGTTTTAATATTTGTGAATTTTCATGCATAAATCTTACATCAGTTTTGCTTCAGCATAATTGTTTTGATTTTGTTACATATTTGAGTGTTTCAGCACTGGTCATTTACTAATGGTTGTACTTGAAAAATTTTTCCTTGAGTGCATTATCTGTTTTAGGACAGTATTGTTCATTTAATGTGTCATGGATTTTTCTGGTCAATCAACTTGTGAGACACACTAATTGATGATATGGAGAGTTCTTTCTATTAGCATATTAAACATTCTACCAGAGATACAAGCATCCCTCAGAACTCACCATCCAAAATGTCAACTAAACATTTCTGAACAGTAAAATATTTGGAGAATAAACTTCTTATCACTTTTCAACTGTTTTTTTTTTTTTTTTTATGAAAAGAGGACTGAGACGAGATCCCCAATGCTCACAACAGTGTCATTTCTTCTGTTGTGAAATGTTTAGTTTCCTTGAAGGCTTCTTTGACAATAGAATGAACGACACATTTGTAACTTATAAATCCAGGATTTTCTAAATAAATTAATTGTTTTTCAATTTATCTAAAAGCTGACTAAAATAGTTTAACAACTTTGAAACCTATATAAACCATCCTATTCATAATAGTGATATTGTTGGTATATCATAATTTAGATCTCGTATCCTCCCAAAGTCCCATGTGTTCAGAAGTAGAATTTTAGAAAGTGATTATATGATAGAGTTCACTTAATACTAGGAGATCTGGACTGTTTAGCTATGGATCCCTGGTGTTATGATCTGTAAGAATACGCTTCTCACCCTGATGCCTCTGTTCACTCTCCGCTTCCTGTCCATCATAACATGAGCACATTTCTCCCATCAAGGATCTTCTGCCACATAGGTTCTGTCTTAGAGAAATCTCACTCTGGAAATCTCTAAAAATCATGAGTCAAAATTTAACATGTCCTTTCGGTTGTGGGTGTTAGGTACTGTGTCCTAGTGGCAAGAGAGTAAGTAGTTTATAGGATAAAGTATGAATAAAAAATGATGGGGAGTTTCTAGTTTGATGAACATCACAAAGTGATTATTTAATTCTGCCAATGTATAGGCTGTTGCACAAATGTGTATACTGCATATTGCTAAAGCCACCAGTATTTATCTTGGAAAGCTTCTCTTCTGAAATGAAGAAGAATTTATCCTGAGTATAATTAAAATATGCCAGGGTAGTAGAATCAACCTTATATTGCTATTTGATTTAGAATCAACCTTGTATTGCTATTTGATTAACAAAGGTATTTTTAAGGTTATTTCATGAGTGCAACATTTAAATGATATCCTTATATATTATGATTTTCACAAGGTAGTCTTTACAGATCATTATTCTATTGTATTGCTAACTCTACTTCATGTTTTGTGTCCTGTATAAATTACTTCATGTCTTGATACTACCTTGGTATTGGCATTTTTACAATTATGACATTTCACAAGATATACAGTAGGATATTTTCACTTTAGATGATCATATCTCATATTTTTATTTGTAATACATGAGTAAATAAAAGTATAATTGGTCCATTACATTACATCATAAAGTAGTGCTATAGCCTTTGCTAATTGCTGGTCCTTCAAAGACTTTTTTCTCCTAAAAACAAAGGAGATGTTTGTGTAGTCACCCCCAGATCCATCCATACAGACTGAGTAGGTGAAGGATGCAAGTACTGGAAGTTCAGATGGCTGTGTGGACCAGAGGCCCCATTGGCCATGGTTGATGGAGAAGCAGTGACAGAGAGGAGTAAAGCCAGCTCTATGGTGTCCTAAGGAAAGCTAGCTGTTAAGATTTGTTTAAAATAGCAAATTGCATTTTTTATATAATCAGTGACTTTCTAGAGATTGGATAATGGGCATACAGTTCACCTCATAACTCATTGTGGAAAATGCCATTGTATGACTTTAAAAAAGTATTATTAAGTTTTTGATATCTGGGATAAATGCCAGATTCTTGTACATGCTAGCCAAGTATTCTACCTCTGAGCTACTTCACAGCCCTAAAATTCTGTTTAAATGCATCTTGTTTTCACTTTTATCTCAAGTAGTATAAAACCGTGCATGTCCTGTGGCACAGAGTCAGAAATGTCAGTTCAAGACACAACTCATAGACATATAGAATTTATTTTGCTCTCATGAGGACCCCTGCAGGTCCCTGTATTTCTCTTTTATGCTTCATAGGGTCATGAGCCCAGCACCTGAACTGGGCCCTGATCCGGCAGTGCCTGGCAGGACCCTGGGAGGAACTTTAGCTTTTCCAATTGTCTCCTCTATTGTCCTGTCAGCTCCTCAACCAATTCATAAATTTTCACTTTATTGTAAGGAAGAATCTAATAAAGTAAACTTTGTATTCTCCATGGAACTTTGGCCAGCATATTTAATGCTGTTAGGTCAGTGGTGATATGTATGTCTATATATATCTGTCTATCTTAATAGTAAATAATGCATAAAAACTTTACTTCTAACTGAAACTCATTTCTGTTTTTATTTTTCTTTTGAAAGACCACTCTGACAATTATAGAGGGACTTTTTTTAAGTACCTTTTTCCTTGCGATAAAAAATAATTGTGATGAAATCCAGATTAGGTAAGTAATTTTATCTCTTGATTATGGGAAATGCTGTCTCTTGTTCAAGATTATGAATATCTGTAAAGAGTTTTATTGTAGGACCTGTACAGTATGTCATTATTTTATTGTAGTGAGATGAGTTGGTATATGATTACTGAATAAAAAAGCTTACTTCTTTGTCAGAAATATACATATATATGGAGCTACTTTGCTGCAGTACAGCTCTTTTTAGGGGAGAAATATAAGTATACACATGTATGTAGCTTTAATGTATTCACAGCGCATATTTTACATCTTAACTATTTAAAGTGTACAACAGCATCAAGTACAGTCTCATTTACACCTATCACCAGCATCCAACTCCACAACTGCTTTTTATTTTTGTAGAAAAAATCTCCATGCCTAGAAAAACAGCAATTCCCTATACAAACCCATCCAAACTCCAGATTAATACAGTTCTGCTTTCTATCTCTGAATTTGAATGCTGTGCGAATCTTACACATATGGAGCTACAGAGTATATATTGTGTGTGTGTGTGTGTGTGTGTGTGTTTTATTTATCCATGTTCTCAGGCTTCACTGAAGATTGTTTATTCATTTATTTATTTATTTATTTACAAACTTAGGACCTTGCACTTGCCAAGCAGGCACTTGTGCCATGGAGTTATGTCCCCAGCCCTTCACTGTAGTTTTAACTTATCTTTGAGAATCAGGAATAGTCCATTTTGTTAGGCAGAAATTTAACCATTAGCAGGCCAAGATACAGGTGGTTTGGTTGTGCATGTAAGTCAAAGATATCACGGTGCTATTTTTCTTTTGTTTTCTTAATCATTAGAGATACATTGATACAAGCTTGTGGTTCAAACTTTCACTCGTGAGAATACAGTATCTTATGAGCATGCTGAAAATATCCAGGACTTTTACAAAGTCCAGACCATGGGTGAAATTTTTGAAAATCTTAGGGCGCAAAACAGACAGAAAACATTTGGAGGAAGTACACCAAAGTCTAGAAGTTCAACAGTTGCCTTGTTAAAATATAACTTCAGCTAAAGAAAAGATATTCCCTGCAAGTCTCAATTCCAGGTCATGCGAATGGTTTGAGCTAGTGTCTGCTTCTACTCTGTCCTTCTGAGTCTTCTCTTTTTCCATTGTCCTCACAGCAGTTCTATATTTGTTTTTTCTCTTTGATATGTTAAATGTTACATCATTTCCTGAAAGTCCTGTGTTTAGAAAACTGAGCATAGTGTGAATAAATAACTGAGGTGTTTTACATTTCTGCTCTATCCTGACAGAGCCTGGATGTTCTATGAGTTGACAGCCTCCTGTTGTCTCAGCTACATTTCTGCAGTACAGCTATTTCTAGGGGAGAAGAAGCTCTTTATGTGAGTAGGGATCTATTCTGGGAAGAGCTATCAGAGAATGTTGGGCATCCAGAATATGTCTAAAAATGTTATACTGGGCATTACTAGTGTTTTTTTAAACAAAATTTTGCTCATTTACCTGATGAGTTCTCAACTATAAATTGTACATATTTATAATTTATAACATGATATTTTAAACTTTTATGGAGGTTGCTAACATTTATTGAGATAACATAGTCAAGGACAAGGTAAAAATCAAGAATTTGTGGAGACTGATACCAAGTTAAAAGAGTTGTAGGTTTAGATTTTGTTCAGCAAGTATCATAGGTGCAGAGGAAGCAGTGACAAAAGGGCTAAAGAGTGTTTGGGTTAATTTTGAGAGGTTTGGAAAACATTAAAGAGTGGAGTATCATCGAATTGAAGCTGGAATGTAAAGATGACAAAGAATATGAGCAAGTTCAACCAAAGGCATGCTTAGGGGTTAAAAGAGACAAAAAGTTGCTTTACAATAAAGAGGAGAAGGATTTTTTTCTTGTTTTTTTTCAAAGATGTAAGATATTTTCCTCATATTTACGTGACAGGAAAGGAATCATCATAGAGGAAAGGAATGGAGATAGTAGAAGAAGAGTTTAGAATTATGAGTAAAAGATGTCAGGAAGATGAAAGATTAGGATTTGGTGGTTGACAGGATTGTGTAAATTAGAAGTATAATCACTAAAATAAGCAGATTTTTACTATTTGTAAATATGAGAGTAGTAGAAGTAAAAACAGATTAATAGTCTTCAGTTGTATTATGGGTTAGTGAATAATAATGTCGCTTTCTTCATAATTAAAACTGACACAAGAAGAGCACTCATGGCTACTGAGATTAGTGTTTGCAGTGCTGCTCTTCATAGAGAGCCAGCGTCAGAGGAGAAGCACAAGTCTCTGAGGAGAGTGTGGTGACACAGACTGTGTGCACAGGGTACAGGATTCTGAGGACCGCATGGATGACAATAGGAGGAATCTGTAATGAGAGGGTACCATAGGGAGAGCCTCCTGTGGTTGACACCTAGAAATCCTGGCACCTGAAAAGTTGAAGGAAGTAAACAGGATAAGTGAAGCTTTCATATTACACGTGTGGCAGCAGAAATATGTAAGAAAAAATGTTACCTACAAGTTTATGCCTTAGCTTATCAAGAATATAGTCTGTGTTTGTCTTATATAGGCACGAATATATGAGTGGATATTACAGAGTGTCATCATATTTCCTTGGAAAACTGTTATGTGATTTGGTGCCCAGGAGGTTGTTGCAAACTTTTATCCTTACTTTCATGCTGTACATTATAATAGGTAAGTAACAAGTCAAGGAGGCTGTGGCTGTAGTCTTGGATGTGAGGTGAAGACAGTTTTCTTTTGTCAGTACAGTTCTGATTTTTAAAACTGCAGACCAAGCCACAAGCTATAGAAGCATGTAGCTGCCAAGCATGCAAACTCTAAGATACCTACACACTGTTCATATTTTTTCCAACTGGAATTTTGAAACTATTTGTAGAATTATATTTTATTAAGACATACATTTATTGTAACTCATACTCAAATATTGAAAAAATTTCTAAGATTTTTTTGAGCCTATCTTGCAAAATTTGGGATATTTATTGTATATTTGTATTTTTTCTATGTCTGTCAACATATATATATATATATATACATATATATACATATATATAAATAAAATTTAGATATGTATGTAATAACTTTAGTATCTCTGTATTTGTAAACCTTTGTCTATCCTATTACATACACCCAATTATAAATACATAAATAAATAAATACAGAAAGATATCAAATTTTCAATATACACATATATTTTCTTCCTCTCCCACTGTCCAATGAGAAAAAGATGGCTTTGATATTTATTGATCAATGGAAATATTTGTTTCATGGATGTGGAAAGATTCATTTGGGCAGTATACTCAGAGTTCACCACTCATTGTACACAGACACAGATGCACTAGAAGTACCTATTTTATAACACAATGAAGGATATAACCACTAATAGAGTTTAAGTCTTTCATCATGTTAATTAGCAATGTGTCATAAAAATTAAGAATATCATATCAACTCCTACAGTATTGATTGGTATTATTGCATCTATTTACCAGTCTGTAGATTGCTTAACCTGTAACATCAGGTCACTACTATTCACAAAACAATTTGTGAAGCTTAAACACCAGATTCTCCATTTAAGAGTTGTGTGATGCTTTATTATCCTTTTTTTGGAGATATAAAAGTACACTGAGCTCATGTAATTCTGATCCTAGTTTCTACATCCATTGTAGTTATAGCAAACGATAAGTACTGTGGAAATGTCTGCCTAAGTGAATGTTTCATTGATGAGTTTCCCAGGAGAGAAGATAACACAATCCTGACATGTTGTGATATCTTTAACTCTCCATCTCAGGAATCAGCCATATCTCATAATTACATGTAACTGAATCATAGGTGCTATGTGGAAAAGTACTTTTGAAGTAAATGTGAAATAAAACTATGGCAAGTTTCTATATTTACATGCCAGGGACAGTAAAATTGGCGAGCTAGGGCACCTGGTTATGTCATTACTTTTTTCATTCTGATACGAGTTCCTTAGAACATTGTAATGCTATTTACACAATAAACAATCACAAATATATAACAATGCAGGCAGCTGGACTCATCCCATCTTTTTTTTTCCAAGGACTGAATCCAGCAGTGAAGGCTTTCTTCATTATGATGCTTACCCTTTGGATGCTGGCTTGTTCAGCTGATTCTGTGGCACTGGCTATAGCAGTAGATCAGCGTGTGCTGCTGTGCATAATAACATATCTCTTTAGCAACTATTTGCGGTGTATGCTGGTGAGTAAGAAAAGTGCATCTCTGAGAGGGAAATTTTTCCATTCGTTCCTACACAGTCACCATCATGTGAATCTTGTTTGAAGATTCTATATATGGGATTCTGATGCTTTCAGGAAAATATAAATTGAAATAAAGTTAATAAGGGAATTTAACAGCTTTCCTCAAAACTCATATGCAATGTTTTCTTTTGACCTCTGTTCTAATGTAGTTACTATATCTTGGTTAACATGTCTTTACTGATTAGCTTTTGTTGTTGCTGTTGTTTCTGAGACAAGGTCTTGCTGAGTAGTTTAGGCTGGCCTTAGACTCACTGCATAAAAGAGAATTATGATTAGTACTTTCCTTCATAAAATACCCAAATTATCTGCCTGCCTTTCAAGTTAGCATTAGAGAAATTCTAGATATTAACTAAAACACAAGTCATTTTTGGTGGATTTACTGCTCTCCAGGTTGGTGATTAAGGCCCATGATAAATTAGCTTTCCAGTGTGCACAGTCCATTTGAGTGGTTTCCCTATTTTGAAAAAATTATTTTAAAATTTCACGAAAGTTTAAATTTTAATGTCCAGTGGGACTCTCTCCAAATACACTGTAAGTAAAGAACAAACTTTCAGTCCATACTATGAGCTGGTAGACCCTCAGTGCCACTTCATGGAGGAGATTAAGCAACTTAAACAGTGGCAACAATAGTCACACATGGGAGCTGTTAGGTATATAAGGTGACCAGCTATACGTGTACCACTACATTGTCAGTGAAAAATTAGATCTTTTTGGATCACTGAAGAGGGCACTATTCAGGGAAGGATCTTCATCTTGTACTTTGACAATCCCAAAAATGTTCAGATTCTGTCCATCAATGTTGGGAATATTCAGAAAAAGATGATTTGAAACTTTCCTGAGAAGTAATACCTGTAAACTAGGGCACAACATGAAGAGATAACCATTTACAACTCCTTGCCTTTATAGGAGAAGAAGTACATTTCCAAACTGAAATCCAGTCTTCAACACAGAACTGTAATGAGAAAAAAAGGCAACATAGTATCTGCATAAATAACTCTGCAAAATCTAACCTCACAAATGAGGAAGTAGGCAAACAATGTAAAAAAAAAAAGATAATTAAAATGGCCTGTAAGGCCAACAAAGAAAAAGATAAACAGATGAGTGAATTAATAACTAAATTAACCAATGAGATCTAAGTCATTATAAAATGCAATTAAGTTAATGATGCTAATGCAGATAAAGAACCATATAATGATTCTGAAACTGAAAACATCAACAAATTGAATTATAAAATACATTGTGACTTTAGGCAGTTAGAGAAGATCTATCAGAAGATAAAATATCTGGTGGCAAAAATAAGGTAGAAGTGCTGAAAAATGGATAAAATGAGGAAGGAACAGCACTGATGCAATTGCAGAAGAATTCCTACATAAATTGAAAAGAATGAACTTAAATCTTTTGTCCTAGAAAAAGGTGTTGAAATAAAGGACAATGTATTAAAAATATCTATCCAAGCAAAATTCACCAGAAAATTTCCTAAAATTTGAAAATGAGGCAAATACCTAGGTAAAGGAGGCATTTAGAATTACACATAAACAGAAGCAGAAAACAGCCTCCTCTTAATACATTACAGTCAACATGCCAGGAGTTCAGAACAATGAAACAATGATAAAAGCTATAAGAGAAGTATCAAGTCCCTTATAAGGTGAAATCCATGAGAATAACAGCAGATTTCTCTTAAGAGAGTATCAGTGTCAGGAATAATACAAATGAAATTTTTTGAGACCTGAAAGAAACTAATTGCTAACCAAGATTAATGTATCCTGCAAAAAGTCCCTCAAAATCAAAGGAAAAATAAAGACCTTTCATGATAAAAATAAACTAAACAAATTCATGTCTGCCAAACTAGCACTGCTGGAAATACTTAAGGCAATCACCAATACAAACAAACAACAGTTGAGAGACAGTGGGAAAGAATAAAGCTCAAAGAAAGAAAGGATAAGAGAATAAACAATAGAAAGGAATGAAACATAAGAAAAACAAGAAAGTTAGAAAAATATGTGTATAGCTTTCAATAATAGCATTCACTGTTCATAATTGTAACTCTTTAATTAAAAGCCATATTTTAAAACTAGATACACACATACAAGGTCCATCCATATGTTCCTGGGCAAGAAATACATGGCACCTGGAAAGAAATGCATACACTTAAACTGAAACCATGGAAAACGGAATTCCAAAGTGCTGAATTTCAAAAACAAGCAGGTATAACTATACTCATATCTGACGAGGTAAATGTCAAACCCAAACTGGTCATCACAGACAAGAAAGCAGCTATAGACATCAGGAAGAGATAACAATCACCAACATGTACACAACAAAACCCAGCATTGTTAGACATAAAATGACACAGATTCCAATCACTTTGGCAGATTTCAGCAAGCCAGTATCACAAATATGTAAACAAGAAAACTAACAACAACAAACATCAGAAATTTAACACACTGTAGATCAAATGGACTTAAGCAGTATGTAGAGTATTTCACTGAACTCAATAGAATACATTCTCTTTTCAACATGCTCCAGAAACTTCTCAAAACAGATAACATAAGATTTGACAGTAATTCAAGCCACAGAAACTCCACAAACATGTAGAAATTGAATAATAACCTCTTACATGATTAGTAGGTCACTACAGAAATTCAGAAAAATTTTGAAGTCCCTTGAAGCAAATTACTTTGGAAATACCACATATGACACTCTAAAAATTCTAAGAGAGATGTTTAAAATTGTATGTACCCACATTAGACAAACAGAGCAAAGACTAATAAATAACCTGGTTTATATTTCTCACCTTCCTAGAAAAGAAAGAGTAAACCAGACCCCAATCCAGTAGAAAAACAGAAATACAGGTTTGGACAAGAAACTTATGAAATTGAAACTTTAATATATTTTAAAAAGTGATATAGTTCTTTTTTTAATTTTAAAGAGGGTAAAATTAAACAGAACAAAACAGAACAAATCAGATTATAAGAAAACAATTTAATAAACACAGATTTCAAAGCAAGACCACCAGAGATCTTCACTGTCTATCATTATTGTCTCTTGTTTTCTTCCAAATAGTTGTCCATATCTTCACACACAGTGGATTCATACCAAACGAAATAGTATTAAACTGATTAGAACAGGATGATGAAGGAATTTTAGGTCTTCAAGACCAGACAATAGGGAAGTCAACAATGGTTGTCATAATGTCTCTCATTCTCTTCAAAATAGCTGTCCATACCTTTATGTAAGTTGAGATTAAACAAAAGAAAACAGACTAAAACCACTTTGAACAGAGAATAATCATATTGCTAGATTTTATATCATGATGCTATGGAGTTAGTACTGGCTATCTTAGTGTCTCTTTTTTTTCAAAGTAGCTGTTCATTACATCATGGATTATATAATCAATTCTCGTAAACCGTTTAGAAGTTCTATGCATGCATGAGTCTCTACATGTATACCTATCCTTTCTGTATTAGAGGAAAATACAAATCAAAATAAGATATCAAAATAAATTCCTAGAAAAACACGAAATGAAAAAGACATATAAAACCACAATACTAGGTGGTCTACAATAGTTACTATGATGTCTTTTGTTATTTTCAAAGTGATGTAGTTCTAATCCTAAATTTTCCACTCACATAGGTGAGATATGAGAATAATGAAACTTTTTCTCTTACAATATCAATTAAATAGAAATGCTTCACATTTTAAAACAGATTCTTTATGCTACAGTAAGAGTACATGTCTTTAAATGACACATAATTACCATGAATCAATGGTGGGGAGACCATTGCTCTCATGTCACAGCTGTCTTTTTGTTATCATTGAAAACTCTAAAAGATTTGCAATTGCTACCATAAACTCTTGACAAAATTTTTTTCTTACCCATTTGAATGGGGCAACTACCAACATAGATGTCACTGAGAAAGTACTGTACTTTATGATTCACTAAAGAAATTATATCTCAATAAATAAAATGTTTTCATTAATTTATTTGATGCTTGTAGAGATTGTTATGTAGAGATGTCTATATACAGCTTTAAAACCAGTCGTAAAACTGTATTTGTCTAGAGATGTTCTGCTATATAATAAACATTTGTCCTTCCTGGCATCATTACTGTCACATTGCTTTTCCATCAGTTTAAATGGACACATGGACTATACTATCTGCCGTATTTCACCACATTATGGTGCACTTCTTGATTTTGGGTTATTATTAGCCTGTTTCTGACCTCAAGTTATGGAAATAAAATGCAAATGTTTGTAAATAACACACTATTTTTGTAAGGAAGTAGAGTGAGTTATGTGACACATAGGATTGTTTTGGTCTGTTCCAGAATTGCCAAGATTTTTAGGGAAAGAGATTGTTTGGTGCCCTTATAATACTCAGTAGAGCTGGCCCATCATGTTCATCAGTTCTGCATCCAAAGATTCAACTAACCTTGGCTGTAAAATATATAAAACAAAAATTGTGTCTTTTTATGTCGTTATTCTCTAAATAATACTGCATAAGTAGTTTGCATAGTAAAAGTATGAAAGTTGTAGGGTTCTTGATGAAGTTTTCTGTAATACTTCTTGAAATCCTTGGACCTGTTTTGATTCATGATTTTTCATTTTTGTAGAGATTTGCATTTGCGATATTTTTTTTTGGAATCAGTGAGTCTCGGCTTTCATGGCTTCTACACATCAGTATTCTATATTATGGTATGAAGGTAATTGTATTTGTCTGTCTTTGTGACTGGGTTACCAGGCTGGAAATAATGAAAGTAAATCATGGCCATCTGCTTTTCCTGGGCCATTAATCTAAGGAGCAGTGGATGAGAATTTCCTATTAGCAGTGACTAACACAATGTCAGGGTTGGTGTCTGAGATTTTCTCAGCTCTCCCCAGACTCTGTGGGATATAAAGGATGTGGTAAATTTCATAGTAAAGCTTGACCAAATGATGAAAACATGTTGTGTTTTAGTTCAATAAGGAAATAAATGAGGTGATAGGAGACTAGAATGTATAGTTTGCATTTCATGTAAGAACAAGAACAAAGACAATACACTTCTCATAGGTGCATTTGCTTTAGCATGTTAATCAGTCCCCCACTCCTTACCAAATTGTTTCTTTGTAAATCTCAATGTAATATAAATAGATACTAAGAAAGATGTGACAATTAGCTCTTCTTGCTTCTAAGAAAAAACATAATTAGAGAATAACCATAGTTAATACACCAGGTATCATAATCTTAAAAGAATAGCCAAAATGTTAAAGTACAAATCATCAAAAAAATTACTCTTTTACAGGGATGATACAAGCAGAAAAGAGCACAAAACTTTCTCTTCAATAAACTAAGGAAAACTATTAGTATAAGTGTATTTTTAGGTCCCATAATTGCAACTGATTTCAATAAAATCATACAAGAACCAAAGATTGTTGCCATAAATCAACGTTATTAATTGGGCAACACTGTTACAAAAACAAATTAAGTTTTTGTGAGTTTATATCTAGAGGAAAGAAGGACAGAACTAAAGTTTGAGCTAATCTATCCAGTGGTCTCTTTCTTGGCCAACTGACAGCAATACTCCAACCACTAGGCCTCTTCAAAGCTAAGAAAATAAGCCTAGTTGCTTTGTTGTGACAAGGATTGTCCATGTGAAAATTGGTAAGTTTCAGAAAGAAAAAGAAAGGAAGGAAGGAAGGATGGATGGAAAGAATGAATCTAGGGACAAAATTGCACTAAATTTCTTAGAAGAATTTTAGAATTTAAAAATATTCATTTTGCTATAATTTCCATTGTTTTTAGGCTTTGCAGCACAATGAATTTTTGGGACAAAATTTCTGTCAAGGACTCAATGAAACTGGAAGCAGTAGCTGTTCTAGCAATGTGATGTAAGTCTGTGCCCAAAATCATAATGGATTGGTTCCCTTGTGTGGTATTCTGGAGAAAGGCCCAAGTGCTTACAGCTGGTGTGAGTACTTTTTCAGAAAATTGTTCTGCATCTAATTGACCCTATTTGTGAGTGAGACATGTGAACACGCTGCACAACTCTTATGTACTTCCATAGGAGATACTACACTTAATGTGGAGAAATATTTGTGTTATGCTTTTAGAATATTTTGATGTTTTCATGGTTTATTTACATTTTTTGTTCTTTGAGGTCATTTTGGTTTGAAATCAGCTACTTTGATAGTGAATTAAAGACATGCAGTGTCTAGTATCTGAGATCCCCAGCCATGGTAGGAGCTAAATGGGGAGCAATGGCAAGAACTTGGCCATTCTCTTCCCCTCAGGCACTGGAAGTTATCATAAAATGGTGATCTTCACAGTTGATTGTGTCTGTGTGTGTAAATGGACTATAAGAGGTGTCTTTTAGAGAAAAAAATACATATCTCAACACATTGAGAAACAAATCTCATTTTTGTATATTAACAGTAAAACATGAATACAGTTTTAGTAGTGTTAGAAGATCTTATTTTAAAATTTTAATGATACTTTCCTTTCTCATGTTTGCTGTCAATGTTTGATTCTTATACATAAATTTGTGGGAGAAGAGAGAATATTTCTTTTTGTTTAGCGGTGTCTTCCAATGCAAGAGGCAAAGAAAATTGCTCAGATTGTGGCTGGGCAATGCTTTCTCCATTTATGCTGTTATTGCTCCTTTAGCTCCTATTATAGCCTACAGGCTGGGCTTGCAGGAAGCGCAGGATGTACATTTTGCTTCACTATAGAAACAGTCCATTTGAAACTCAAAAGTACTCAAAAGAGATTATTTTATAATTCACATAGAGTAGGGATAATTCCAGATGAGTTTCAGTTTTGAATTATTGGTTGTAAAAGCCTGTACAAACAGTGGTTCTGCTTACCCAGTCCACTTCCTTTGCTTAGATTCAGGCGTGACAAGTTTGAAATAAAAATTTATTGCCAGCCTACTGGTCAGGAAGAAGTAGACTGGAAAAGTGAGAGCAATAAAGGAGAATCTGACATAGGCTTAGAAAAAGAAAATGCATATGATTTTAGTATTGTCCAGTTCCAAGAGATGCACAAGAATAGAGCAGGCAATAATTTTGGCTACCATAGGCATTTTGAGTCAAGAAGTATTTTATCTGTCACAAGACAAGGTCATCCTGCTGGACTTCAGCTACTTAAAATTTGAATCTGATACTTGGGCCTGTTGTTAATGTCTTGTAGCTCAGTATCTTTGATACTCATCAGTTTTGGAGCAAGAGCTGATAGAATATGATGTAATCAAAACCTTTATTCCTTCCTTCTTATCCTACTTTTAGAATTCATAGCTTGAGATCCTGATGACTTTCTTATGAAT
This sequence comes from Hydrochoerus hydrochaeris, assembly GCA_004027455.1. Classification (NCBI taxonomy): domain Eukaryota; kingdom Metazoa; phylum Chordata; class Mammalia; order Rodentia; family Hydrochaeridae; genus Hydrochoerus; species Hydrochoerus hydrochaeris. The sequence continues at coordinate 100,091 of PVLA01002113.1, read as the reverse complement.
CAGCACAATATCAGGGATCTTTGAGTTTCTTAGCAAGAACTGTGAGTGTCACAGGATAAACCCTCAGTATTTTTTATCAGAATAAAATAAACATATTTCATTAATATTTCCTTTTAAGAAAACATTATAGATTTGGAATCAAATGAATCAGAGGAGACCGGATAAACAATTTCATTCTGTAGCCTTGGCCAAGTTTCTTAAACCTAATCCCATTCCTCCTTTAAATATGCATTGTATCTCATTTCTGAACTGTTTAGGGATTAGCTGCCTAGTATCCAGTAATGGTAAGCATTCCTCAATGACTGTTAAGGACTGTAAATTGAAGTGATAACTATTAATGTTTGGTTGATCTATAAGACTCTTTATCAAAGGAATATTGATGATATAGAGTAAGATTTAACATATGCACTGAAGTTACATTGCTTTTGTTTTAAATTTCAGATGTACTGGTGAAGAATTCCTGACAAGCATGGGTATTGATCTCTCAACTTGGGCTTTATGGAAAAATCATATGGTTTTGGCTCTTGTAATAGTTGTCTTCTTCACAATTGCTTTCTTAAAACTATCAATCTTAAGAAAACTTTATTAAATTCCTCCTAAATTTACTGTGAATTACTTTCTTATTAAAAAGAAACGTTGTGATTTATTTTCAGAGTCCAAAGATTTCCTTTCATTTTCTGTCTCTTGCCATCACACTATTCTTCAGCAACAATATCGTGTAAGGTAATGATACACAAAAATGAGAGCAAACTGAGTTGTATGAATTTTAGAAAGACCTCAAACAAACAATTACATCAATTTTACATTCTTTATTAAGTCATGTGGTTAGACAGTAATCATGAGGAAGTAATCTAATGTATTTAACTGAAAAATTAAAATGAAATTCTAGAAAGCCTTAACAAACTACTAGTATCTTTGTTATTAGCTTCTACAACTTTTTCTCTTTTTGGTACTGGGGATCAAACCCACAACCATGAGCTTGCTAGACAGGGCTTTATATAACTGAACCAAATCCCCAGACTACAGTTTCTACAAATTTTAAATGAATAGATAATCTAGTTCTCTCCAGTTTTAATAGTTCATGAATCTGTGATCTGCTATTATTTTATCAGTAACAAAATTATTCAATCTGTATTAGAAGAATGAACTAGTGTTACTCTATGATTAAGAAAACTTGAGGCCATGCATAGACTGAGAGGAGACAACAAGGAATCACCAAGGAGCAAGCCCTCCCTGCAATCTAGCACCATATGCAGGCCACCACTAGTGCAGGAACAACCAGAAACAGCCTTTCTCCATGAGTCAGTGCTATTTGCAGACTGTTGGGAGAGAGAACAAGTATTCACCAAGAAAGAAGCCCTCGCTTGCTGGGCACCAGCACCATATGTGGGTTGCCACAGGTGGGGAGATAGGAAGACCCAAGCACCTTCCAGTGTGTGGGCTGGCAAACAAGAAGAGTAAATCCCCCACCTCCACCCCGTAAGTGACCCGCTGATCTGAAGAGACACAGGTTGTGATGATAGTTACTGAGGTGAAATGTAATTTGATGCTTGTGATGTTTTGGTGCTTCACTGACTTTGCAGGGATCAGTGGTCTGATCATCTGTTCAGAGGATGGCAGTACACAGTGTGGCATCTAGGAAAGGTCTCCTTTTGAGAGTGACAGCCATTGTTGACTCCTTATTGTTTTGTTTTGATGTCCTGTATCATTTTCATTGTCTTGTTGGGTTGGGTTTTGTTTCATTTTGTTTGATTTTCTAATATCTCATGGCATGAGCAGCTGTTTCAAAGATAGCAAGATATATTATGGTAACCACTTTGTATTTACTACTGTCTTATTTTGAATTCTTTCATTGCATTCATTTTTTTTATTGGTTTTATTGTTTGATTTTTACTACATCTGAAGGTATCTGCAGCTATGTTGAAGACAGCGAGAGGTATTACGGTAACTATTGTTTATTTCATACAAGTTTGAAGTTCTGTATCACACTGGTTTGTTTTCATTGGTCCTATTCTGTTTTATTTTCTTTGGTTTTATCCTCTTTAACATAAAATTTAAAAAATTTAAAAAAACAAAATTTGATGTTACAAAATACATTAGATACCACTGCAAAGTTTGGTAATACTCCTTTCTACAGAATTGTAATATTTCAGGTTTTGGGGGGGATTTTCTTTTGTTCTTATACCATTTTGGGGACATTCTTGCTGTCTTGTCCCCCTCTCTGGAACTAATCAGTAATTTTCAATCTTTGAATCAAAATCTGCTAAGGAACTTTGTTAAGATACATGTCTAGATCTTGTTGTATCCTATAGCAGCAGAATCTTGAAATTAGCTACTGTAGCTATCTTATTTTCAGACAAAGAGGACTTCATGCCAAAACTTATCAAAAAGGCAAAAACAATCACTACCACCTTTGTAGTAAGGTCACTACGTGTGTCCAAGGCAATAGTGCAACACTAAACCGAAGAGAACCATACAAGAGAACCACAGGACATACCCATCTTTTTTAAACAAGCACTACCAGATGTAAAACCAGATAATCATAGTCACAATTATAATGGGAGAACTTAATACTCCACTATCACAAGTAGACTTATCAATTAGACAAAAAAGTTAGAGTTGAAAAAACCTTTGAAGAAAAGGACTTAACGGATATCCACAGAGTATGCCATCCAACAACAAAAGAATATACATTCTTCTCAGCATATACATGTAGAACTTTCCCCAAAATAGACCACATGCTGGCCAATAAAGTAACTTTACATAAATATAAAAGAATTGAAATTATAACATACCTATTATCCAATTATTATGCAAGGAAAGTAGAAATCATTGACAAAAGAAAACACACAACATGCAAATGCATGTAAAATAACAAACCCATTAAATAAATAATGGGCTACATAAGAACAAAGAAAAAAATACAATTTTGAGAACTCAGTGATAAAAACAATATATTATTTCAAAACGTATGAGACACAATGAAAGCTGTCCTATGAGGAAAATTTATGGTTCTGCATGCTCACAGCACAAAGCCAGAGCAAGCCCAAATAAATAATTTAAGGATGGATATCAAAAATGTATGAAAACTAGAACAATCCAAACACAAAGACACTCTATAGAATGGGAAAAATTTTCCAGCTATTCCTCACATAGAAGACTAATACCTAGAATATCTAAAAAAGTGAAAAATTTTAATCCAGTCTAAAATGGTTTAGTGAAATGAGTAGACACTTCATAGAAGAAGTAAAAATGTCCAATAATAACCCAAAGTATTTAACATCTCTGGCCATTGCAGAAATGGAAATTGTAGTGAAGAAGTACAGAATAGTAATCATAGCCTATGACCAGCAAAAACCAGAGGACTAGCTGGTTTCACTAGCTAGTTGTGCTGTGTTTTCTAGAGATTGCAACTTGCCTCTACCTCAGAAGATCTTGAATGATTTTAAAGTAGACCCAAGTGGATCTGAATGGTAAGAACAGTGTTCTGACATAGGGCTCTTCCTATTCTGTTATTTGTTGTCCATGTGCCTCCATCTTTAGCTTCAGACATGGTGGGAAGTTCCACATGAGCTGAGATCATCCTGAAAGCATCTACTTCAGACCAGTGCCAGTTATCTCTCCACTTTCTGCTCCTAGCCTTCTCCACAGTGGACAGAACCTCAGTTTGGCTTCAGGAGGAGCCTGAAAGCGCAGTGTTAACACTTTTGAATGAGCATGGACAGACGAAAGAGAAAAGCCCCAAATTTGCATTTTGTGATAGTTATATGATATGTTCATTCCTCCTGTCAGAGTATACTGAGCCTCTGTTACCTAAAGGGGCAACTTCAGCAAAATTTGTGATGCATTGGCATTCTTTTCTTTGCACTGTTTTCTGCTCTTATCCCTTAATATAACTTCCAAAGAAACTATCTGAATAGAGTCCTCCTTTTGGGTTCTTTTTTGAGGAAAAAAAAAATGGAAGCACATGCCCGTTAAAAGCAAATACAACACTGTCTACTATGCTAATCTACTCCGCATTACTGTCCTTATTTATAAAGGAGAACTTTTACAAGTAAACCAAATAGTCAACACAGGTTCAGAGCTTGTGTAAAAACTCAGCAATATGTAGAGTAAGATTATTATATGAAAATGACTAATATTATTTTATAATTGTGATATATAGCTATACTATATATTGAAAGATATGATTGTGCTCATAAAGTAACAAACCATAAAATATAACTGGAACCAAACAAATGTTGCAATAAAGTTATTCATATTAATGAACACACAAGGTCTTTAAGAAACACTTAATGGACTGAAACAAAGATCTGATTCAGATTTCTTATATAGTAAAGATAGTCATACTAATGTAACCCATTAACTTAATAAGAATATAAATACATTTCACTGAGGATTTTCTTTTTTATTTTTCAGAAATCACCAGACTTGTCCTAATATTTACATGGAAAAACAGATTTATAAAATATACTTCTTATTTTGTCAAAACAAACACACAAATAAGTAAGCAAAAGAATGAAACCAGATGCATTGGCTTACCATATGTGAACACATATCCTAAAGGCATAATAGAAATTATCTTAGCATGGGAGAAATCACAGACTTTTTAAGATTAAACACATATTAAAGGAGAAAAGATTTATTTTGGCTTACAGTTTGTAGAGGTTTTAATCCATAGCTGAATATTCCAAGCAGGGCAGTCTATCCAGCCTACAAGACTATTGATTGGGGTCACACATCTCCAAAGTGAGTTTTCCTCTTCAGCGTATTCCCTATCCATCATGCATGTCCAGAACTGTGCAAAACCAACCATTTTACTGATTCAATACACACACAAGAAACATTACTACATACTGATAATCCAGTAACATGAGTTATATCCTGGAAATTGATGTCCAAGGTCAAGGTGAATATTGAAGGTTTTGGGAAGAAGCAGAGATGAAGCTTCTTTTTTTCTCCTTTTTCCTATCCAGGCTGTAAGCCTATTGATTGGTGCTTTCCACATCCAGTATGGGTCTTCCCAATTTAGCAAGTCTATCACCCAGATACTCAGAACTCTACTAAACCAATCAGCTAGTCATTTCTTATTTAAGGTGACTCTGCAGTTAACTACCACAACCCACTCATTATTAAATTAGCAACCATACACATTTTCTTACACTCCAGGTAACATTATATAATTATATAATTATTTTGTGCACATGTGTAAGTGCATGGCTTCCCTCCTCATAATGAAAATTGTCTTAGTAATTTTCTCATTGCTAAGACAAAGTAGCCAGGACCCAAATTTAAAGAAGGAAAGGTTTGTTTCACATCACAGTTGTCAAAGTTTCAGTACATAATCAGATAGCTCCAAAGCATGGCAGAAAGGTAACACGGGAGAAATAATTCATGGGTGTGGCAAGGCAATCAGGAGGCAGCAAGCCACAACAACAAGCTTTCCTTCTCTCTGTCTCTTTATATTGTATCCAAACTACCAGCCTATTGATGGGTGTCAGCCATACCAATGGCAAGGATTCCATTATCCACACTGTTAATCTGAGCATCACAACAGAAATCAACATTCACACACCCTAATCCAGCCACCACTGAAACTCCCCCATCTATGACTGAGTGACATTTTGAGGGGACATCTAGATACAAGCCATTTAGAAAGCAAAGTTTTTCTTTGAATGACTCTTATTCCTACCATTTCTGAACTTAAACATTGTGTATAGTTTTGGTATTAAATAAGAACCAATATTAAATCAACCAATATTATGTTTCAAAAGAAGCATATTAACAAAATAGGAGAGAAGAATTACAATCCTCTTTTCTGTAACTGGTTACATGGTCATAGTGGGTATTTAGAACTACTTCATTTTGCTACCAGTTCCATATTCTTTTAGCATTTAGCAAGCATCTCAGCAGATATAGTCTTTTCCTGTAGGTGAGATGAAGAATACCCTTGATCCCCAAGGTTCTGGATCATTCATTAATCTACTTAGAGTAGTTACAGTTTCACAGTGACCTTAATAACAGGGCATGATAATATTAGAATGTACTCTTAGGGATTGCTGCACTTCATATATAGTCTTCTTTTCCTCTGCTGTGGAGTAATTTTCCAATTTTTGCTTAATGGTCTGTACTAATGTCCCCATTAGCATAATTAATTGCTTTTTAGCTTGTTTACTCACAGGCATGTGGAGCCCAAAATGACCAGGGAGAAGATGTAGCTTCTAGTTCAATAGAATCATTATGCTTTCTGGTACAAGTCTTCCCCCATCAAACTAAACTTTTAGGACCACATAGCACAACATCATGAGTAATGGAATTCTTCTGATGGGTCACTACTGGTAATATTAAGTGGTACCAATTCTTCTCTGACCTCTTGATTCCTGAAGCCATGAATCCTGACTGTGAGATGCACAGTACCACAAAATCAATGCTGATTCAGAGCATATAAAGATTTTATGAATTTTCCCCCTGCCTTTCAAGCTATTTCCACTTAGCTGGTACTGCAACTGCATCTTCAAAAAGTCAGTCCACAATTTTGCCAATCCAGTTTCTTCAATGTTGAAGAACATGGAAACACTTATGAATTCCATGTGCATCAACCTATTGCCTCATTTCCACATATAAATCATATATGACTTCCATACATAACTGTTCACATATAACTCATAATATGTTCTAATTTTGGTGAGTATTTAATTAAAAATAATTGTTGCTGAACAACAGTGTAATGACAAGTGACAGAAGTAAAAGGAAACCATAGGACACTGAAAATAAATCATGATGTCACTTTTTATTTATTTTATTTGTTTTAAAAAGAATAAAACAAATCAAAGCAAACCAAACAAAACAGAACAAAACAGATCAGAGTAAAACAACACAAATAACACGGGACTTCAAAACAAGATAAGAAATCAACAATGGTTACTATAATTTCTTGTTTTCTTTGAAATAGTTGTCCATAAATTCACACACAATAAGTTTATACAAAACAAAATAGTATAAAAGCAATCAAAACTAAAGAATTAGAGCTTAAGAGACTTCAAAACCAGACAATAGTAAACCAATAATGGCTACCATACTATCTCTTGTTTTCTACAAAATAGCTGTCCATATCTTCAAACACATGGAAATTAAATAACAAAAGAGACTAAAAAAATCTAAGAATAAAAGCATTATTAGACTTCAAAACAAAATGATGGGTAATCAGCAATGGCTAACAAGTTGTCTCTTTTTCTTCAATGTAACTGTTCATACCAGCGCACATATTAAAATCAATTCTTACAAACTCTTTAGGTGAGGTTCTAGGAATATATACACCTTTATAAGTACATCTATCTTTTCTGTAGTGGAGGGAAAAAAATCAAAACACAAAAAAGTATAAGAAAAATAATAAGCAAGTGTCAAATAAATAAATATAACAGAGTCCAAAACAATAACGACATAGGCTTTCAAAACCAAGGTGGTAAGAATATAATTGAATTTGTCAAACATAACAAAATAGAAATAAACCTTTCAATAGAATGGAAAGTATTACAAGGCATTCTGAACCAAATAACTGAACATGAACAATGGCTACTATCTTATCTCATTTTCCATAAAAAAATTTGTTTATACTATCATACATATTAAAATCTAATAAGACACAACATGATAGAACCAATGGTAGTAGAAAAACAAAAGCAGGGTAGGACTTCAGAGCAAGATGATATTAAATCAAGAATGGCTGCCATATTGTCTTTTCTTCAAAATAACTATTCATATCATCACATATATTAAGATCAGACAAAACAGAATAAAACCATTCCAGCCAATGAATGAAAACATAAGACTTCAAAAAAATATAATGGGGAACCATGATTACCATAAATGGTATTCTTACCATTTCTTACACTAGGGAGACTATATGGTATTTATACAAGTGAGTTCGATTTATTTCACTTATGAGTATGGATTCAAGTTGCATCCATTTATTTATAAATATCTCAATGCGATCATTCTTTATAGCTGAGTAGTACTCCATTGTATAAAAGTACCACAATTTTCTTATCCATTCTTCAGTTGATGGGCACTTACGTTGTTTCCAGGATCTGGCTATTACAAATTGTGCTGCTAAAAACACGGGTCCACATCTATCACTGTGGTATGATGTTTTCAGTTCTTCTGGGAATATGCCTAGGAGTGGAATAGCAGGGTCAAATGGGACTTTAAACCCCAGCTTTTTGAGGAATGTCCAGATTGACCTCCACAGTGATAGCACCATTCTACACTCCTACAAACAGTGCAGAAGAGTTCTTTTTTCCCCACAAACTCTCCAGCATTTGTTGGTGGTAGTTTTGTTGATCCTGGCCATTCTTTATGGAGTGAGATGGAATCTCATTGTGGTTTTAATTTGCATTTCTCTAATGACCAATGATGATGAACATTTTTTCATGTATTTATTTTCCATTCATATTTCTTCACCTGAGAACTGTATATTCATCTTAGATGCCCATTATTGGATTGGGTCTTTGAATTTTGGGCTCTGATTTTGTAAAATTCTTTATAAGTTCTAGACAGAAGTCCTTTATCTGAGGGACAGTTCACTGAGATTTTTTTCCAGGTTGTGGGTTTTCTTTTCACTCTGCTGGAGATTTCTTTCGACATGCAGAAACTCTTTAATAAGGCGTGATCCCAGTTTTTGATTCTGGGAAGTATTTCCTCTGCAGTTTGGTTTTGTTCATGAATTCACTACCTACCTCTATGTCTTAAAGATTTTTACCTACTTTGTCTTCCAACAGGTTTAGTGTTTCTGTTTTAATATTTACATCTATCATCCATTTATATTTTAGCTTAGTACATGGTGACAGCCATGGGTCTAGTTTTAGTGTTCAGCATATGGATAGCCAGTTTTTCCAGCATCAGTTTTTCTAGTGAACATGTTTGGCCCCTTTATCAAAGATAAGGTGTTTGAGTGTGTTCATAGCTGTATCTTCTAGTCTATTCCATTGATCTTCGGGTCTGTATTTATTCCAGTACCATGTTAATTTTATTATGGTAGCTTTGTAGTATAACTTCAAGTCAGGGATTGTGATGCCTCTTGTCTTGGCTTTGCTGCTTAGAATTGCCTTTGCTATTCTATGTCACTTCTGGTTCCAGATGAATTTCAGGATTTCTCTAGATCTATGAGGTATGTTAGTGGTATTTTCATTGGGATTGCATTGACTCTGTGTAACGATTTTGGGAGAATGGCCATTTTCACAATATTTATTCTTCCTATCCATGAAAAACAGATGTCTTTTCATTTTATGAGGTCCTCTTTGATTTCTTTTTCAGTGTATGATAATTTTCCCTGTACAACTCTTTTATATCTTTCATTAGATTAATTCTTATGTATTTCATTTTTTTAGATGCTAGTGTGAAGGATGTGGCTTCTGTTATTTCTATCTTGGTGATTTTGGGGTTAGTGTATAAGAATGTTATTGATTTTTGAGTATTGACTTTGTATCCAGCTACATTGATAGGTTTATTTATTATATCTAGGAGTCTTTCAATGGAGTTTGGGAGTCTTCTATGTAGAGTATCATATCATCTGCAAAATAATGATATTTTAACTTCCTCTTTTCCTATCTTTACTCCTTTTATTTCTCTCTCTTGTCTAATTGCTCTGGCTAGTTTTTCCAGTACTATGTTGAATAGGAGTGGTGATAAGGGACATCCTTGCCTTTGCCTGATTTCAAGGTAAAGGCTTTCAGTTTTTGGCCATTTAATATGAAACTGGCTGTTGGTTTGTCATATATGGCCTTTATCATATAGAGGTAGAGACCATCTATTCCAATTCTCTGTAAGGTTCTTATCATGAATGGGTGCTGGATCTAATCAAAAGCTTTTTCTGCATCTGTAGAAATGATCATGTGACTCTTACTTTTGGCTCTATTGATATGGTGTATTACATTTATTGATTTACGTATGTTGAACCATCCCTGCATGCCTGGGATGAAACCTAGCTGGTCATAGTCTATAATCTCCTTGATGATTTGCTACATCCTGTTTGCCAATATTTTATTGAGAATTTTTGCATCTATGTTCATTAGGGAGATTGGCCTGTAGTTCTTTTTTTAGTTGGATCTTTCTCAGGTTTTGGTACTAGAGTGATTTTGTTTCCAGGAATGACTTAGGGAGAATTGCTTCCCTTTCAATTTCATTGAAGAGTTTGATGAGTATTAGCATTAAGTCTTCTTTGTATTTATTGTAGAATTCTGCAGTGACTCCATCTGGGTCTGTGCTCTTCTTTGTTGGTAGGGATTTGATTACATTTTCAATTTCATTAATGGAAATTGGGTTATTCTTCAGTTTTGCATCTTCTTGATCCAGCTTTGGTGGTTCATATGTTTCTAGGAATCTGTCCATTTCTGTGTTATCAAACCTATGAGAGGAGAGCTTTTTGAAATAGTTGTTGATGATCTTCTGTATTTCCACAGGGTTGGTAGTGATTTCACCTTTTTCATTCTGTATTGCATGAATTTGAGTCTTTTCTTTCCTTTTTAAAATTAGCTTGGCTAGGTGATTATCAATTTTTTTTACTCTTTAAAGAAACAACTCTTTGATTCATAGATTCTTTGCTTTGTTTTCTTAGTCTCTATTGCATTAATTTCTGCTCTGGTCTTTATAATTTCCTCCCTTCTTTTGGCTTTGGGCTTGGCTTGTTCTTCTTTTTCTAGATGTTTGAGTTGTAATATCAGGTGGTTTATTTGTGTTCATTGTCTTTTCCTAATGTGGGAACTCAGTGAAATAAATTTTCCTCTTTCATTTTCCTCTTTCATTGCTTTCATTTCATTCTATTTATTTGACTGCTTTCATTGAATCCCACAGGTTCCAGTAAGTTTTATTTGTATTTTTGATTGTTTGTACATATTGTTTAATTTTTTCTTTGCTTTCCTCTGTGACCACTAATTGCTCAAGAGGATATTATTCAATTTCCATATGCTTGTGTTGTTTTTGCAGTTACTTTTATCATCAACTTCTAGTTTCATGGTGCTATGATCCGACAACATGCCTGGGATAATTTCAATTTTTTTGCATTTACTTAAATATGTTCTGTGGGTTAGTATATGGTCTGTTTTAGAGAATGTCCCATGTACTATTGAGAAGAATGTTTATTCTGATGTTGCTGGATGGAACACTCTGTATACATCTATCAAATCCATTTGTTTACAGGTGTGACTCAGTTCTGTTATTTAATTGCTGATTTTCTGTCTAGTTGATTTGTCCCTTTGGGTCAATGGCATGTTAAGGTCTCCTGTTATAATTGTGTTATTGCCTGTTTGATTTTTCATTTTTGTTAATACTTGTTTTGTGTAGCTGGGTTCTCTGGAATTTGGTGCATATATATTTAAGATTGTTATCTCTTCCTCTTGCAGTTTTCCCCTAACTAGGATGTAGTGACCTTGTTTATCTCTTCGGCCCATTCTTGGTTTGAAGTCCACATGGTCTGCAAACAGAATAGTTATCCCCACTTTTTTTGAGTTCCTGTTGCATGGAGTATTGTTTTCCATTCTTTATCTTTCAGTCTATGTGTTTCCTTTTGGGTTAGATTAGTTTCTTGTAGAGAGCATATGGTTGAACATTGTTTCTTGATCCATTCTGCCAGTCTGTTTCTTTTAATTGGTGAATTGAGGCCATTTACATTAATGGTTATAACTGTCATATATTAGTTTATTGTTGACATGTTATCTTTCTGACATTGTATCTTAACTTTCCATTCTATTTATTTGTCTGTATTACTTAGTGATTTATTCTTATGTGTATCTAGAATGTCTTTCCATATTCTTTATAGGCTGGTTTGGTGATCATGAGGTTCTTAAGCTGCCCTTTGTCATGGAAGTATCTTATTTCTCCATCCATTTTGAATGACAGTTTTTCAGGGTACATTAGTCTGGGTAGGAAGTCATTTTCCTATATGATCTGAAACACTTCACTCCATGCTCTTCTTGACTTCATTGTGTTGAAAAGTCTGCTGTGATTCTGATAGGTTTTCCTTTGTAGATGATCTGTCTTTTCTAACAGCTTTGAATATTCTATTCTTATGTTGGATTTCTGAGTTGTGATTATTATATGTCTGAGTGCAGTTTTGTTTTGGTTATGGCTATTTGGAGTTCTATATGCTTCACTAATCTGTATGTCAGTTTCCATACTCATGTTTGGGAAGTTTTCAGCTCTTACTTCTGTAAATATCCCCTTGATATCATTTGTGTTGTCCCTTCTTTTTCATTTATCTATTTAATCTTATGTTGTTTTTGTTTGCATCATCTTGCACCTGTTGAATTGTTATTTCCTGATTTCTTGTTATTGTTAGAAGGTCTTTCCTTTCCTGTTCACTAGCTGCGATCTTATCTTTGAGGTCTGAGATTCTATCTTCACTTTCATTGAGGTGGTTTTGGCAACTTTCAATAGAATTTTTTATTTCCTGTATATCTCTTTGAATCTGCTTCATATATTCTGTTTGTTTCTTAAACTGTTCATTCAGGGACTCTATCATTTTGTTTTGTTCCTCTAATTTTTTAGGTGTATCTTTGTTAGATGCATTCAGTGTTTATTTCACTTGTTTTATCATTTCTTCTTTTACCTGGGAGATTATATCTGATTTGAGTTCCCTCATAGCTTCCTGTACTTGCTTCTTTATTTCAGTTGATATCGTTTCAGGTACTTCAGGTGTATGGTTAGTATTTTCTTCTATGTACATGGCTCCTTGGCTTTTTTGCGATGGGTTGGAGGTTTGAGATTGTATTTTGGTCTTTTGTTTTGTCATTTACCTATATTTCTGTGTTTCCAGCATTTTCCCAAAGCTTTCTCTGGATGTGTTGGAAATCACCTCCTGCGTCTTCCTCTACTGGGACTCACATGGCTTTGGCGCCCTTGCAAGGTGAGCCTGGCTCCCCTGATTGAATGAAGGTCTCTGGGCACAGTCCACTCAAACCCATGGAATATCTGGAGCCTAGTCCAGCATCCTAGGGTTGATGCTTATTAGCCTCTGGGATTGATGGTCCAAAACTTTTCCCAGGCCTTCCCAGCACCACTTACTAAAAAAGCTTTCTTCCAGTGAACATGTTTTGATCCTTTGTTAAAGGTAAGGCAGGTGAGTGCATTTGTAGTTGTATCTTCCCATCTGTTCTATTAATCTTCAGGTTTCTTTTTATTTCAGTACAGTGCTGATTTTATCACAGTAACTTCATAGTATAATTTCAAGTTAGGGTTTTTGACGTTTCCTACCTTGTCATTGTTTCCCAGAATTGCCTTTCCTATTCTAGTTCTCTTCTGGTTCCAAATGAGTTCTAAGAATGATTTCTCTAGAACTGTGAAGTATGCTAATGGTATTTTGATTGGAATTGCATTAAATCTGTATAAGAGTTTTGGGAGAATGGCCATTTTCACAATGTTTGTTCTTCCAATCCATGAACAAGGAATGTCTTTCCATTTTCTGAGGTCCTCTTTGATTTCTTTTTTCAGAGTGTTTTAATTTTCACTGAATAGATCACTGAATTTGCTTTGTTAGATTGATTCCTAAGTGTTTCTTTCTCTCTCTTTTTTTGATGCTATTTTGAAGGGTGTGGTTTCTCTTATTTTTCTTTGAGTGAGTTTGTTTTTGTGTACAAGAAAGTATTGATTTTTCAATGTTGACCTTGTAACCAGCTACATTGCTGAATTTGGTTATTACATCTAGAAGTCTTTCAATGGAATTTTATGGGTCTTCTAGGTAGAGTATCATGTCATCTGCAAATAATAATTTAACTTCTTCCTTTCCTATCTTTGTTTCTTTTATTTCTCTCTCTTGTATAATTGTTCTGGCTTAAATTTTTAGCACTTTATTGAATAAGATTGGTGACAGTGGACATCCTTGTCTTGGGTCTGATTTTACAGTGAAAGTTCTCAGTTTTTGACCATTTAATATGATTCTGGTAGTTGGTTTGTCATAGATGGATTTTATCAGATTGAAGTTAAGATAATCTATTCTGATTTTGTGTAGGTTTCTTATTATGATTGAGTGTTGGATTTCATCAAAAACTTTCTCTGCATCTAGTGAGATGATCATGTGATTCTTATCTCTAGTGATGATATGGTATATCATATCATATCATATCATCTGATATGGTATATTATATTTATTTACTTGAATGTGTTGAACAATCTCTGCATTCCCAGGATGAATCCCAGTCTGTCATGGTGTATCATTGTCTTGATACATTCTTGATACATCATTTTCTTGCTGCATTCCATTTGTCAGTATTTTATTGAGAATTTTTGCATTGATGCTTATTAGGGAGATTGGCTTGTAGTTCTCTTTTTGGTTGGGTCTTTCTGTGGTTTTGCTATTAGGGTAATACTTGCAATGAGTTAGGAAGACTTGCATCCCTTTCAATTTCATTGAAGATTTTGAGGGGTGCTAACATTAAGTTTGCCTGGAATTTCTCATAGAATTCAGCTGTGAATCTATCACGACCTGGACTTTTCTTTGTTGGTATATTTATAATTACATTTTCGTTTATTGAAATTGGCTTATTCAGCAATTTTACATCTTTTTGATACAACTATGATAATCCATATGTTTATAGGAATCTGCCCATTTCTTCTGTCTTATCAATCCTGTGAGAATACAGCCTTTCAAAGTAGGCATTGTTGATCTTTTTTATTTCTGCAGGGTCTGTAGTAACCACACTTTTCATTTCTTACTGCATGGGTTTAAGTGTGTTTTCTTACCTTTTTAAAATAATTTGGACAAGGCCTGGAATTTAGCTCAGTGGGTTAAGCATCTGCCGGCAAGCACAAGGCAATGAGTTTGATACCTGGTACCACCCAATAAATAAATAAATAAATAAATAAACTTTTTTTTAAAAATTGAAAAAAAACCAATAAGATTGGCTATGGGCTTTTTGATTTTACTAATTCTTTCAAAGAACCAAGTCATTGATTCATTAATTCAATGCATTATTTTTTTAATTTAAAAAGAAAAAAACAAAAAAGGTAGAAATATTAGAGAATTTCAAAAAAATATAAATGGTAAGAAATCACTAGTTAATAAATTACATATTGTCCTCTAAGAAATAGTTTTTCAGGTTGCAAAATTAAAGCATACAAAGTGGACATTCAAACAGTGAGACTGTAAACAGTTCTGTTAAACAATCCAACATGAACTTAGAACTATGGTTATCAATCCTATACACTTAAATATGCATACAGTAATATCTTTTATAGGACTTCCTACTTCCCCTCTCTCTTACAGTAGCAATTACACATTTTTTCATTTTATTTAAAGAGAAAAAAGGAAAAGAAAAAAGCTAAACAGAAAAAAGGGTAGCAACAATAGAGAATTCTAAAAGAAAAAAGAAAAAAACACTAAGAAATCATGAGTTGATAAATTACATATTGTAATCTTGGATATAGATGTTCTAGTTACAAAATTAAAGAATACATAGTAGACATTCAAACAGTGAGACTGTAAACATTTCTGCTCAATGATCCAACAAAGATTCAGCAATATGGTCATCTATTTCACACATTTAAATACATGCAGTTCTATTCCTTAGAGCACTTTCTTTTCCTTTATTTTTTACAATAGCAATTACACATTTTGGGCTTATTACACTTGTAGTTCTTAGTTACTTTTTACACTAGAGACACAATATGATATTTATAAATATGATTCTTATTTCACTAATGAGGATAGTCTCCAGTTGTCTCCATTTACCTATGAAGACCTCAAGATCATACTTTTTATAGTTGAGTAATATTCCATTATATAAAAATACCACATCTTTTTCATCCACTCTGCAGTTGATGGGTATCTTTGTTGTTTCCCAGATTTAACTATTAAAAATTGTGCTGCTATGGACATGGGTGCACATATATCACTGTGATATGAACTTTTCAGTTCTGCTGGGAAAATAGCCAGAAGGGGAATAGCTGGATTGAATGCAGCTTCCAATCCTAGTACATTTGTTATCAGTTGATTTCTTGATGGCAGCTATTTTTTCTGGAGTGAGGTGAAATCTTAATCTTGTTGTAATTTGCATGTCTCAAATGACCAGTGATGGTGAACATTTCTTCATGTATTTATTTGCCATTTGTATATATTCCTCTAAGAACTGTGTGTTCATCTCAGATGCCCATTTTTGGAGAGGGTAATTGAATTTGGAGAGCATGATGTTTTTCAATTCTTTATATGTTCTGGATATAAGTCCTTTGTCTGAGGGGTTGCTGACTAAAATTCTTTCCCACTCTGTGGGATTTCTTTTCAATCTGTTGGTGATTTCTTTTGAAGTGCAGAAACTTTTCAATAATACAAGATCCCAGTTGTTGATTCTTTAAAGTGTTTCCAGTGCAGTTTGTGTTTTGTTCATGAATTCTTTGCCTACCTCTATGTCTCCAAGACTTCTACCTACCTTGTCTTCCAGTAGATTTAGTGTTTCTGTTTTAATATTTAGGTCTTTGATCCATTTAGACTTTAGTTTTATGCATGGTGATGGCATGGATCTAGTTTCAGTTTTCGGCACGTGGAGAGCCAATTTTTCCAACACCATTTATTAAAGAGGCTATCTTTCGTCCAGTGAACATATTTAGCCCCTTTGTCAAATATCAAATGGCTGAGTGTCTTTGTAGTTGTGCTCGAATCTTCTAATCTATTCCATTGATCCTCAGGTCTATTTCTTTGCCAGTACCATGCTGATTTTATCACTGTGGCTTTATAGTACTGTTTCAAGTCATGAAATGAGATGCCTCCTGGCTTGCCTTTGTTGCCCAGAATTGCTGTTGCTATTCTAGGTTTCTTCTGTTTCCAAATGAATTTTAGGAGTGTTTTCTCTAAACCTATGAGGTACTTCAACGGTATTTTGATTGAGAGTGCATTAAATCTTTATAAAAGTTTTGGGAGTATGGCCATTTGTACAACATTGGTTCTTCCTAGCAAAGAGAAAGTAGTATCCTTCCATTTTCTGATATTCTCCTCAATCTCCTTTTTCAGCATAGTATAATTTTCAGCATATACGCCTTTTACATTTTTAGTTATGTTGATTCCTAAGTATTTCATTTTTTACATGTTATTTTAAAGGGTGATATTTCCATAATTTCTCTCTCAGTGAGTTTTTTGTTTGTGTACAGAAATGCTATTGATTTTTGATCATTGACTTTGTATCCAGCTACACTGCTGACTTGTTACCACAAGTGGTCTTTTAATGGAGATTTTTTGGGTCTTCTATATAGAGTATCATGTCATCTGCAAATAGTGATAATTTAACTTCTTTCTTTTCTATATTTGTTCCTTTTATTTCTCTCTCTTGTCTGATTGCCCTGGCTAGTGTTTCCAGAACTATATTGAAAAGGAATGATGATAGTGGACATCCTTGTCTTGTTCCTGATTTTAAAATGAAAGGTTTAAATTTTTGTCTGTTTAGTATAATGTTGGGTATTGGTTTGTGATTGACTGAGGTAGACACCGTGTATTTTGAGTTTCTGCAGGGTTTATATCAATAACATGTGTTGGGCATTATCAAAAGTGTTTTCTGCATCTATTGAGATGACCATGTGGTTTTTGTTTTTGGCTCTGTTGATGTGGTGTATTACATTTATTGATTTACATATGTTAAACCATCCCTGCATTTCTGGAATGAACGTACTTGGTCATGATGTATAATCTTCTTGATGATTTGCTGAATTCTGTTTGACAATATTTTACTGAGAATCTTTGCATCAATGCTCATTAGTGAAATTGGCCTATAGTTCTCCTTTTTGGTTGGGTCTTTCTCTGGTTTTGGCATAAGGGTAATAGTTGCCTCCAGGAATGATTTAGGGATGATTGCTCTCTTCTCAATTTCATTGAAGAGTTTAAGGAGTACTGGCATCAAATCTCTAAATTGTTTGTACAATTCATCTGTGAATTCACTAGGAACTGGGATTTTCTTTGTTGGAAAATTTTTAATAACATTTTTAATTTCAAAAGCTGATATTGGGTTGCTCAAAATTGCTATATCTTCTTGGCTGAGCTTTGGTAGTTCATATGTTCCTAGAGGTCTGTCCATTTCCTTTGTGTTTTCCACTCTACATGAGTAGAGATTTTAAAAGTAAGTATTCATAGTCTTTTGATTTTCCATGGGATCTGTAGCAATTTCCACCTTTTCAGTTCTTATTGCATGAATTTGAGATTTTTTCTTTCTTTTTCTTGATAAGGTTAGCTAGGGGTTTGTCAATTTTGTTTATTCTCTCAAAAAACCAACTTTTCAATTCATTAATTCTTGTATTTTTTTTGTTTCAATTGCATTGATTTCTGCTCTAATCTTTACAATTTCCTCACTTCTATGAGCTTTGGGTTTAGCTTGCTCTTCTTTTTCTAGAAGCTTGAGATGGAGCATTGGGTTGTTTATTTGTGTTCATTCTATTTTCTTGATATGACAATTTATGGCTATTTCCCTCTTAAGACTGCTTTCATTGCATCCCATAGATTACAATATGTTGTTTCTGTATTTTCATTGAATTGTAGATATTGTTTTATTTCTTCTTTAATTTCATCTGTAGCCCACTAGTTGTTCAAAAGATTGTTATTTAATTTCCATGTATTTATGCAGGTTTTTCAATTTCTTTTGCCATTAATTTCAAATTTCAGCACACTATGGTCACATATTATACATGGGATGATTTCAATACCTTTGTATTTACTTAAGAATATTTAATGTTTAATAATGGATAATACATGGTCTATTTTGGAGAATGTCCCATGCACAGCTGAGAAGAATGTGTATTCTGATGTGGTTTGGTGGAACACTGTGTACATCTACTAAGTTCAATTGCTCACAGGTATGATTTAGTTCCATTATTTCTTTGCTGACTTTTTGTCTAGTTGATCTATCTCTTTGTAACAATGGGCTGTTAAGATACCCTGTCATAATTGTGTTCTTGTGTATTTGTTTTTTCATGTTCTTTAGTATCTGTCTTACATAGTTGGGTGCTCCTGTATTTGGTGCATATATGTTTATAATTGTTAGTTCTTCCTCTTGAATTTTTCCACTAATGAGTATGTAGTGACCTTCTTTATCACTTTTAATCATTTTAGGTTTGAAATTCATGTTGTCTGCAAACAGAATAATTACCCCTGCTTTTTTCTAGGTTCCTGTTGCATGGAATACAGTTTTTCATCCTTTGACTTTTAATCTATGAGTTTCCTTTTGTGTCAGATGTGTTTCTTGTATACAGCATTTTGTGGGATCATATTTCTTGGTCCATTTTGTGAATCTATTTCTTTTTATAGGTCAATTGAGGCCTTTTACATTTATGGATATCACTGATACATACTGCCTTGACCTTGCCATGTTATGTTCTAGTTGTTTGCTTTCTGCTTTTCTTCTTATTTAATTGCTTGTCCTACCTTATGATTTCTTTCTGTTGTTCTGGGGATTTTGTTCATTTTTATGTCTGTCTAGTATGTCTTTCAGTAGTCTTTCTAGGTTTGGTTTAGTGGACGTGAATTTCTTCACTTGCTCTTTCTCATGGAAGTATCTTGTTTCTCCAGTAAACCTGAATGAAAGTTTTGCTGAATATATCTGTCTGTATTGAAAGTTGTTTTCACTCAGGGCTTGAAATACCTCACTCCAATCTATTCTTGACTTGAGGGTTTGTGCTGAAAAGTCTGCCATTATTCAAATGGGTTTTCCTTGATAGGTGAGTTGTGTCTTTTCTCTAACAGCTTTTAGTAATCTTTTTTTATGCTTTGTGGCTGAGATGTTAATTATTATGTGTCTGTGTTTGGATTTATGTTGATTGTGACTGTTTGGAAACCTATATGCCTCAATTATCTGCATACCAGCTTTTTTCCCCATGTTTGGGAAATTTTCTTCTTTTACTTCTATGAATATTTTGGCTCTGTCATTTGCATTGGCTCCTGACTCTTCACTGATGTCTATTAATCTTATATTTTTTCTCTTGGTATCATCTTAAAGCTTTTGGATTGTCACTTCTTGCTGCCTTGCTAGTTTTAAAAGTTGTGTTCTTTCATGATCCCTAATTGTGATCCTGTCCTCAAGGTCTGAAATCCCATCTTCAACTTCATTTCAATGGTTTTGTATGCTTTGAAAAGAATTTTTTGTTTCTCGGATGTCTCTTTGAGTTTGTTTCATGAATTCTTCTTGTTTTCTATATTGTTCATTCAAGGTTTCAGTTTCCCATGTTCCTGTACTTTTTTCTCTATTTCTTCTTTAGTTGTATTCAACAACTCCTTTACTAAGGTTGTTATTTCCATCTTTACATGGGAGAGTATTTCTAATTTGATTTCTTCTATAGTCTCATGGAGTTGTTTTTTTATTTCACTCACTATCTTTTCAGAGATTTCTGGTGGGTTACTTTTGGGGTCCCCTATTTCAATGTCTCCTGTACTTGCTCCTGGTGCACTAGATGTGTGAGACTGCATTTTGCTTTTTTGTTTTGCCATTTTCACTCTGCCTGATGTTTTCTGTGTGTAGGAAGAGGTCACTCACACTCTTGTCAGACTCACCAAAGTTACAGGGGGGTTTACTACTGGCCCTATTTACCAACTGTACACCTCTATTTTAGAGGAATACTCACCACTGACATAGTTAATCTTCTGTAGTTCAAGGTTCATTGCCTGGGAGTGAGTTTCTATGTTTTTTCCATGCACTGTGATTCTGCTAGAGTGCATGGCCAGTGCCCAAGGCTGGAATCTGGATCATGCTCACTGCTTGGCATTCACTGGGTGTGGCCCTTTAGACCTCTGTTCCTGTTTGCATCTGGGGGTGGTCTCTGATGCAGGGTGTGGTCTTATTGTCCTGGAGCAAGCTCAAAGTCCCTTTCCATGACCTAGGATTCCCCCAGAGCATGTGGTCAGGGTCTAAGACTGTAACCTGGGTCTTCCTCACTGCTTTTATTATTTTCTTAGTCTCCATTGTGTTACTTTCTGCTCTGATCTTTGTAATTTCCTTCTTCTTTTGGTTTTGTGTTTGACTTGCTCTTCATTTTCTAGATGTTTGAATTGCAGCATCAAGTTATTTATTTGTGTTCATTCTTTTTTCCTGATGTGGCAATTCACTGCAATAAATTTCCCTTGAGGACTGCTTTCATTGCATCCCACAGATTATGATAATTTTTTTTTGCTTCTAGCAATTGTTTAATGTCTTCTTTAATTTCCTCTGTGAATCATTGATTGTTCAAGAGTGTATTACATATTTTTCATATGTTTATGGAGTTTTGCAATTTCTTTTTCATTAATATCAAGTTTCAGGGCACTATGATAAGATAATATGCGTGGGATAATTTTGACTCTTCTGCATATACTTAAGCATGTTCTATGGGCTAATATATGTTCTATTTTAGAGAATGCCCCATATGAACCTGAGAAGAATGTATATTCTGATGTTGTGAGTAACACTTAATATATGTCTACTAAGTCAATTTGTTCAAAAGTTTGATTTATTCACTTTATTTCTTTGCTGATTTTCTGTCTCATTGATCTGTCTCTTTGTGTCACTGGGGTGTTGTTACTCCATTATAATTGTGTTATTGCTTATTTGATTTATATTTTCTATTAATATTTTTTATATAGCTGGGTTCTCCAATATTTGATGCATATATATTTAAGATTGTTATCTTTTCCTCTTGTTTTCCCCTAACTTTTATGTAGTGGCTTTCTTTATCACTTTTGAGCATTCTTTTTTTGATGTTCACATTGTCTACAAACAGGATAGCTACCTCTGCTTTTTGGGGGGGTTCCTGTTTCATGAAGTACTGTTTTCCATCCTTTGACTTTCAGTCTATGAGTTTCCTTTTGGTTTAGATGGGTTTCTTTTATATAGTGTATGGTTGGATGTTGTTTCTTGATCCATTCTGCCAGTCTGTTTCTTTTAATTGTTGAATTGAAGCCATTTACATTAATTATTAAAACTGATGTATATTTGTTTGTTTTTGTCATGTTCTTCCTGCTATTAGTTCTTTACCTTTCCTCTGTGTTTAATTGTTTGCACTTCTTGGTGGTTTCTTTCTGTTATTGTTCTTGAAGTTGTAGTTATTTTTATGTCTATAGAATATCTGTCAGTATGCTTTGCAGGATTGGCTTGGTGGTCATGAAGGTTTTCAGCTGTTCTTTATCATAGAAGTATCGTATTTCTCCTTTGATTTTTAAGGGATAGTTTTTCAGGGTACATCACTCTTTGTTGGAAGTCATTTGCCTTTAGGATTTGAAATAGTTTACTTCATGTTCATGATTTCATTGTTTGTGTTATGAAGTCTTCTGTGATTCTGATGATCTTTCCTTTTTAGGTGATTTGTTTCTTTCCTATAACAGCTTTTAATATTCTGTTCTTATGTTTAATTTCTGGAATGTTAATTATTTTATGTCTGGGAGTAGGTTTATTTTGATTATGGCTTATTGGAGTTCAATATGCTTCCTTTATCTGTATGTCAATTTCCTTTCCCATGTTTGAAAAATTGTCAACTATTACTTCTGTAAATAGTCTTTTGATATCATTTGAGTTGTCATCTTTTTTTCACTTACACCCATTAATCTTATATTATTTTTCTTTATATCATGTTGCAATTGTTGAATTATTTTCTTATTTCCTGATATTTTTTTAAGAAATCTTTCCTTTTCTGTTCACTAGCTGCAATCTTGTCTGAGATCTGAAAGCCTATCTTCACATTCAGTGAGGGGGTTTTGTCAGCTTTCAATGGAATTTTTGATTTCTTGGATATCTGTTTGAATCTATTTCATGCATTATAGTACTCAACTGTCTGTCTTCTTTAGATGTGTTCACATTTCTTTCATTATGTTTATCACTTCTTTTACTTGAGAGATTTTTTTCTGATCTGAGTTCCTTTATAACTTCATGAAGTTGTTTCTTTACTTCAGTTGCTATCATTTCTGAAGTTTCAGGTATATGGGTTACATTTTCCTCAATGTCCATGTCACCTTGGCTTGTTTGAGGTTGGCTGGAGTTTTGTGATTGCATTTTGCTCTTCCATTTTGTCATTTTCTTGTCTTCCCTTGGGCAGTTGAATGTAAAGTCTCAGTTGTTTCTTGGGTTGCAGATAGCTGTCTGTGCTGCAGGGAGTTTCCCCAGTTGAGTGGGGGAATTTAGGATGTCCTTGCCAGATCACTAGTGGAACTCAAAGGCTCCCCAAATGAGGGAAGTGCACTGGGTAGACCTTCAGCACATCCCATGTGGTTCACCAAAGCTCCTAGGTTGCTTGAGGTCACCAGGGCACCAGTTTCTAAGGAGTGTACTAAGGCTGAATGGTATGTGGAACATACTAGGTAGGCCTTCAGCTCAAACCACTCAGTGCAGCAAAATACCCCAGATTCTTGGGGTCACTGGATGGGGCCCAAAAAGGTTCTGAACAAGGTCCTTGGGCTGCACAGCTAGGTATGAATCACTATGGAGGCATTCAGGTCATGCCACTCAACATAAGGTGGCTCCAAGCTACCTGAGGCTCAATTGGGGTCATCTGATGAGGACCCAATTGATGACCCAAAGATCCCAGACTGTATGGGGATGTTGAGCCAGGCCCTACCAGGTTCCAAGCAAAGTCTCACAGATGCATAGCAAGGTATGGATTACCATGGAGGCCTGAATGTCATGCCACTCAGGGCACAGCAGATTGCAGCTACCTGAGGGTAGCTGGGCAGGGCCCAACTAGGACCAAAGAGACAACCCAAAGGTCCCAGAATGTTTGGGGACTCTAGGTGGGGCCCTGTCAGGTTTCAAGCAAAGTCCCATGACTGTGAAGCTAGGTAAGGATTGCTGTGGAGGACTTCATTTCATGGTGCTCAACACATGGTGGTTCCTGGCTACATGAAGGTCACTAGATGGGGTCCATCCTGACCCAAGTGATGACCCAAAGTTCCAGACTGTTTGGGGATGCTGGACATAATATTACTTTTCAATATGAAGGAAATTATCAGTAAATTAGAGGAGAATTTAAATATAATTTTCAATGAATAACAATTTTAATAAAGCAATTGTGAAAAAGACAATTATTTTAACAGCCAAAGCTATTTGATTCTTCACTGAGATTCTCTTTCTCACTCCAGAAAGAATGGCTATCATCAAGAAAACAACTAGTAATAGATGATGGTGGGGCTGTGAGGGAAACAAATTACTTCTCCCTTGTTGGAAATCAGTGTGATTTCTTTAAAACTAGGGTTAGTGGTTTTTACCTAGCTGTTCTTCTTCTGGGTATCTACCTAGAAGAATTAAAAACATCATGCCACAGTGACATATGTGTACCCATGTTTACATCACAAATTTTTAATAGTTAAATATTGGAAACAAACCAAATGCTCCCACACCAAGGAATGGCTAAAAAAGATTTTTAAAATATAATAAAATACTACTCAATGATAAAGATAAATTTTAGAGTTTTATAAGTTAATGGATGACCATATTTGTAAGTCAAATAAATTAGATCCACATTTGTATATATTGTGTTGTCTCATTAGTGTGAGGATCTGAAAGAGTAAATAAGATCCATGATATAAAAAAGATATCATGAATAGGGAAGAAATTGATCAAAAGAAAAACTATGATGGAGGAATGAAAGGAAGAGTAAAGGAAATTATAATTTCACACACACACAACATTTAAGATAGTTATGTGACTGATGTCTCTTGGTTCTTTGAGAGGAAACTTTTGAGCTAGCAATTTTCTGGACAATGTTTCATGCCTATATCTTGTACACTGCACAATTACTATGAATATAATAAAAATATGCAATGTGTTGAGTATTGTTTTTCTACTACTAGCCTGATTTGAAACTGTTTTATTGTTATTTTTAATTTATTCCATTTAATATAAGAAATAAAGAAAACCTTTCATTCTAAAATACATATTTATAACTTTGGATTTATATAAGTATATGTGTTTAATGCATATTTTCAATTTTGCTCACTTTGATATTGGTATCTCAAATATATTATGCATTAAGAAAAATATTTTTTTATATTTAGGATTATTATTATTTTTACTGAATTTTGTGTTTTTCAGTCTTGAAAAACACAAAATTCAGTAAAAATCATGACAATAAATGGCAAGGAATTGAATAATGTTACAATATGTTTTATATATATATATACATACATATATATATATATATATATATATATATATATATATATATATGCATATTTACTAAAATTTTCCTTTTTACATCCAGAAGAGCACAAACACACCTTTAATCTGATTCTTTTCCAATTTTTTATTTCCTCTCACCTCCTTATGTTTTAATTTGGAGATTATGTATGGTTTAAGGAAATGTGACTAAGAGTCAGTTTAACATGATATGTATGTTAATCTTAGGTGTCAAATATGCAAGGTGGGGGTGGGCTCATGGGGGTGGGCTTGAACATGGGAGCCAAAATAAACTTTTCCTTCTTTGAATTTTAGTCACTTTGTCCCAGCAACAAGACAAATGACCAACACACAGGGCTTATTGGTGAAAAACATATGCATATGAAAAATTTACACAATAAAATATTATAGTCAAATTTATTTGCCTGGGAAATACAGCACTGAAGTGGATAAATAAAACAAGAGGATACGTGGGCCAGAAAGTTTTCCAGTGAGACTGTTGAACTGATTTCTGAGGGTGGATATAGGGAAAAGTATTGCAAGTGCAAATTTGAATCTTGGGCACAGCAATGAGGTCAGAGAGCCTGAGGAGTACAATAGCGAAAGAGGACAGGAGACAAATCAGAGGAAGGATCACTCAGGTAGAACCTACCACTGCATACAATAAGGACTTTGGATTTGACTCAGAAAAAGACATAGAGGTACCAGAATGCTGAGTACAGGCATGACATGTTCTAACCATATTTAAAAGGACCATTCTGACATTGTTTTGGGGAAGTAAAAGAACATGGAAATCCTATAATATATTCCTGAAACAATCCAAGAGCCAAGTTGGAGATACTGTCTTGAACCCCTCTGCCCTAGCCTAAGAGAACCCTTGGAAGCTAGCTTATCTCTGGCTTGCCAAGATGAACTACCAGACATAAAACATTCTAGAAAGATGATTTCAGAAGTGACACCTAGTTTCATAATCTCACCATACAACAGTACAAAAGGAATGGGTGTTGATTCAGATAACAACTTTTCATCCTTAACAAATTGGGAAGATAGGTTTTTTTGGATGAACATAAAGAAAAATGTATATCTAGAAGATATTCCTGGAGGACAAACGTCTCCTAGGGAAGCTTCAATACTAGTGATAAAGCTATCTACCATAAGAACATGGGGTAAAACAAGCATAAAAACAGAACAAAATAAATAAAAAATAGAAAGTAGAAAATAACAAGATCCAGAAACAAAATGCAACTTCAGATCCCAGCCCACCCAGAACACACAATGACAAAGAGGAAGTTGGAAGTCAAACAATGGAACTTTCTAAAATGATAGCAACAGAGGTGAAAATATAAGTGGAAAAGGCAATAGAAAAGATAATCTCTTAGACACAAAAAGAAATGAGGCGCAGGAGTGTGGATCAGAGAGAGCCAAGATGGAAGCTAAGTCCCTGCCTGTGAACAGTTTGGAGTACAGATTAGGAAAAGCAAGAAAGGAAACAAAGTCACCACCTATGAGCTGGCTAGCACTTGGGTCGATGAGCAAAAAACAGCCTCCATCACCCCCATGAGCAACTAGCTGATTCAGAGGGACTGTATTGCTTGATTGATTTGCAAGCTTAAAATCAACCAACCACTTAGAGGATAATATGAAATACAGCAACTATTGTAAATTTTCTACTGTCTTATCACTGTTTTGATTCATTTTATTGCTTTGTTTTAGTCCCTTTAAAATTACACAAGGCAAAAAAAAAAAAACTGAAGAAATCAGTGGGAACCAAAGTGTACACTAGGTATTATGAAGGGGAAAGGGTAGGAAATGTCTATAAATGGAAGGTGGTAGACATTGTTAATTTCCTATTACCTTATTTTGAAGTCATGTATCATTTTCATTGTTTCATTTGGTTTGGTTTTATTGCTTTGTTTTGTTAAATTCTATATCTGATGGTGTGGGCAGCTATTTTGAAAGTAATAACATATATTATAGTAGCCATTGTTGATTAACTATTATCTTTTGTGAAGTCCTGTACAAGTTTCACTGTTCTGCTTTGATTAGTTTTATTCTGTTTCATTTGGTTTGATTTTATTATATCCCATGTCATGGGCAGCTATTTGGAAGATAACAAAATATAGTAGCCATTGTTGATTTTCTATTATCTTGTTTTGAAGTCTTGCATCACTTTAATTGTTTTGTTTTGATTTGATTGGTTTTATTGCTAGTTTTATTTGATTTTATTATGTCTTATGGTATGAACAGTTATTTTGAAAATATTGTGAGGCATTATAGTAGCCAATGTTTATTTTCTGTTATCTTACTTTGAAATCCTGTATTGTTGTCATTATTTTTTGATTAGCTTTATTCTGTTTCATTTTGTTTGGTTTTATTAATTTTAAAATAAAATTGAGAAAAAGAAATGATGTTCAAAATGAAAGATATTAGACACAAATAAAAAACTAAGAAGAGCTTAGAAAAACAAAGGAAACTATAAATTCCCAACATAAGCAAGAAATGGAAACCATAAAACAGAATCAAAGAGAAATCTGAGTGATTAAAACCTCCATTGAAAGTATATGTAACTAGTATGCAATGGAACAAAGGTGAGGATAGCATGTCAGACCTTGAAGACAGAATACTGCTAGTGACCATAAAAAAGAAAGATACCTGAAAAATAGTAAAAGACTATGAAAAGTCAATCTGACAGCTGCAAGATCAAGCAAAGAAGAACAACATAAGTTTGATTGGAGTCAATGAGAAAACTGGAGACAGCACAAATAACATTAAAAAAAAAACTCTTCACAGAAATAAGAGCAGAAAATTTCCCAAGCATGAGTAAAGAATTTAACACATATAAACAAAGCATATAAAACTTCAAACAGTTGTGACAAAATATATCTACACCAATGCATATAGTAATCAAGACTCCAGAAATTCAGCACAAAAACAGAACATTAAAAGGAGTTAGAGAAAAAATAAATCATCTATAAATGCAAGCCCTTTATAATCACAACAGACTTCTTAGAACAAACCCTCAAATCAAAGAGATATTGGAGTGGATTATTTTAAGCTTTCATAGAAAACAAACTTACACCCAGATTGATGTGTCCCACAAAAATATCTTTCAAAATTAACAGAGAAATAAGGTTCTTCCATTACAAAAAACATCTGAGGAAATTTATGAACACCAAACCAACTCTTCAGAATACACTGAAGCATATATTAAAAATAAGAAACAAAAACCACAACCATAAGAACACCAATAGAAAAAACCAAAAGGCAGGGCAAGAAATGAAACAGAGGGTGAAAAACAGGGAACCTACAACAAGAAAATGATATGGAACAGACATACTAATACATATCTGTTTTAACCATCAACATAAATGGTCTCAAGTTTCCAATCAAAAGAAACAGACTGACAGAGTGACTTAAGAAGCAAATTCAACAATATGTATTCAAAAAGCCATTTAACACAAAAAGAAACTTGTAGACTGACAGTTGAAGGATAAAAAAACCAACACAACAGGGTCCCTAGTAAAAGCAGAAGTATCTATTATATTGGCAGGCAAAGTAAACTTCAAGCCAAGACTTATCAAAAGAGAGAAAGAGGGTCCACATGCTTGTTAAGGGAAAAATGCAAGAAGAGATAACAACTATATATATTTGTGCATATACATACAATTTGTGCATATATATACACATAATTTTTGCATATATATATGCACAAATCACTGGTGCATCCAACTACAGAGAACAAATATTAACAGAAATGAAAAATCAAATAAACAGGAACACAATTTTAATGGGGACTTTAATATCCCACTCTCACAATTAGATAGATCAACTAGACAAAAAAATCAACACAGAAATATCAGAATTAATACAAACCTGTGGACAAATGGACTTACTACCTGTCTACAGGATGTTTCATCCCATAACATTAGAATATGCATTCTGTTTAGCTGCACATGAGATGTTCTCCATAATAGACAACATAGCCCATAAAATATTATTAAATAAATCCAAAAGTATTGAAATTATCCCATGCATGTTATCTGACCATAGTGCAATTAAATGGAAAAACATTAGCAAAAGAAACCACAAAATACTTACAGACACATGGAAATTAAACAGTCTCCTCCTGAACAAACAAAGGGTCACAGAGAAAATTAAATAAGAAACTAAATAGTATTTACAATTAAATAAAATGTTGATATCATGTACCAGAACTCATGGGATGTAATGAAAGCAGTCATATGAGGGAAAATTATAGCAGTAATTTATCACATTGGGAAAACAGAACAAGCTCAAATAAACAACTTAAGGTTGAGCCTCAAACTCAAAGAAAGAAAGACAAGTCAAAGTTTATACCAGAGAAGAAATTATAAATATAAGAGAAGAAATTAATGCAGTTGAAACTAAAGAAAACAATACAAAGAATCAAGGAATCCAAGAGTTGGTCTTTAAAAAATTAAATAAAATTGATAAACCTCTAACCAAATTCCAATTCCAATTTACCCAAGAGAAGGAAAAAATGTCTCAACTTTGAGAACTATGACTGAAATGGATAAAATCACAACAGATCCTGTGGAAGATCATCAGCACCTACTTTAACAACCTGTACTCTATTCAGATAGAAAACACAGAAGAAATGGATAGACTACTGGACACATATAAACTGCCAAACCTGTTATTATGCATATAAATATACATATATATATATGATCTGATATTAGTCATTAACATGAATAGATGTTGAATTTGTCAAATGTTTTTTCTATGTCTTTTGAAATGATGATATGTTTTTTGTCTTTTATCTTTTTACCTCTGATTTGCATATAATGAGCCATCACTGGAATATATAATATTTGGTCTTGGTGTATAATCATCTTGATAATTTCCTGCTTTCTGTTTCTCAGTAACTTTATTGAGGATTTTTACACCTATGATTAGGAGAATTGGTCTGTAGTTTTCTTTTCTGGTTGGGTCCATCTCTCGTTTACATATCTGAGAAATACTTGATTCTAAGAATGTTTTGGAAGTATTGATTCCCTTTCAATTTCATTAAAGAGCTTCAGCATTAATGACATTAGGTCTTCTCTAAATTTTCTTTCTTTTCTTTTTTGAGACAGGGTCTCATTATGTATTTCGGGCTGGCCTTGAACTCACTGTGTAGCCCTGGTGGCCTTGGATTTATGGTAATTCTCATACCTCAGCCTCCTAGCAGCTGGGATTACAGCCATCCACCCAATCTTTTTTTTTTTTTTTTTTTTTTTCGAGACAGGGTCTCACTATATAGTTCAGGCTGGCCTTGGACTCATTGTGTGGACTAGGCTGGCCTTGAATTTGCTTCTGTAAATTTCTTGACAAATTCAACATCTATTCATGTTAAAAGCCCTAAAGAAAATTGGAATAGATAGCCTTTATCTCAATTTTATAAAATTCATTTACAACAAACTGATAGCTAGTATCATACTAAATGGTAAAAAACTGAAAAATTTCACTCTAAAATCAGGAAACAGGCAATGATGTTTAATATTACCACTCAGGTTTGTGTAATTCTGGAAATATTGGCCAAAGAAATTAGACAAAGAAAAAAATAAAAGGAATAAAGACAGAAAGACAGGAGAAAAGAGGAATTTAAATTGTCATTATTTGCAGACAACAAGATAGTCTACATAGACAATCCCACCCCCCCAAAAAAAGACTCCCACATTTAATAATGAAACTCAGTAACTTAGCTGTTTATAAAATCAACACTGAAACATCAATAGCATTCTTGTTCACAGACAACAAACTCACTGATATGGAAGCTCAGGAAATCATACTTCACAACAGTACCCAAAAGAATGAAATACTTAGGATTCAATTTAACAAAGAAAGTAAATGATTCACACACTGAAAATTACAATACACTAAAAATAGAGATTGAAAAGGATATCATGAAATGAAATGATATCCCCTTGCTCATGAACCCACATAGTAAAAATGATGTTATTCACAAAATTGTTATACAGATTTAATGTAAGTCCAATCAAAATACAAGTAAGCATACTTCACAGAACTAATGAAAACATTCTTAAAATTCATTTGCAATCAGAATAGATATATGACAGAAAAAAAATCTTGGTAAAATAGGTAAGGCAGGGGCATTACAATTCCTGACTTGAAATTATGCTACAAAGATACTGTGATAAAAATGACATGGTGCTGACAGAATAAACAGATCGGAGGATCAATGCAACAGATTAGAGCATGTGGATCCAACTCCAACACACTCAGTGGCCTTATCCTGGACAAAGAAGCCAAACACATTCACTGGATTGTTAAACCCTCTTTGACAAATGGTACTGGGGAGGCCCAAGTGGCTGTGAGGGAGTTCCAACTCCCTGGTCTTGGCTCTGGGGAGTTTGGGACATCATTCCTGGTGCTAGGGTGTCTGCCCAACCCCTAGGATACTGGACTAGCCTACAGAGGTTTTGCAGGCTAGAGTGGACCACACGCAGCAACCTTTATTCAACTAGGGGAACAAGCCAGCTATGACAGGGGACTTAGGCCTACATGGGTGCTAGGGAGTTTCAACTCCCTGGTCTTGGATCTGGGGAGTTTGGGAAATCACTCCTGGTGCTGGCATGCCCACCTAGTGCCCTAGGTCACTGGATTAGCCTGGAGAGATTTCATGGGCTTGAGTGGACCACACCCAAAGACCTATTTCCAAACAGGGGAACAAGCAGGCTCTGAGAGAGGAGGTGAGCATGCACGGCAGTGAGTTGAGTTCCAGCTCCCTTGCTCTAGCCCAGGAGAGTTTGGGACATCACTCCTGGTGCTTGGGTGCCTACCCA
The DNA here is from genome assembly GCA_004027455.1 of Hydrochoerus hydrochaeris. Classification (NCBI taxonomy): domain Eukaryota; kingdom Metazoa; phylum Chordata; class Mammalia; order Rodentia; family Hydrochaeridae; genus Hydrochoerus; species Hydrochoerus hydrochaeris. The sequence goes on along the minus strand of PVLA01002113.1, from coordinate 68,173 downwards.
GCTCCCAGGACACTGGACAAACCTTAAAAAGCTTTGCGGGCTTGAGTGGACCACACCCAGCAACCTTCATTCAATCAGGGGAGCCAAGACTGTGAGTCCCAGGAGCTGAAGGTGTAGGAGGTGATTCCCAACATGCTCAGGGAAAGTTTTGGAGCATTGCTTGAAACACAGATATATAGGAAAATGATAAAACAAAAGACCAAAATGCAATCTAAAACCTCCAGCCCATTCAAAGAAAGCCTCAGAGCCACATACATAGAAGAAAATACTAGTCATACACCTGAAGTACTAGAAATGGTATCAACTGAAATAAAGAAGCAAGTATAGGAAGCTATAAAGGAACTCAAATAAGAAATAATCTCCAATGTAAAAGAAGAAATGATAAAAGTAGTGAAAGAAATACTGAATGCATCTAAAGAAGACACAGCTAAAATATTAGAAGAACAAAGCAAACAGAATCCCTGAATCAACAGTATCAGAAACAAACAGATACATTAAGAAGATTCAAAGAGATATACAGGAAATCAAAAATTCTATTGTAAGCTGCCAAAACTGCCTCAATGAAAGTGAAGATAGAATTTCAGACCTCAAAGATAAGATTTCAGCTAGTGAACAGGAAAGGAAAGATCTTTTAAAAACAGCAAGGAATCAGGAAAAAACAATTCTACAGTTGCAAGATGATGCAAAGAAAAACAACATAAGATTAATAGGGATAAATGAAAAAGAAGGGGACAACACAAATGATATTGAGGCTATTTAAAGAAGTAACAGCTGAAAACTTCCCAAACATAAGAATGGAAACTGAGATACAGATTAGTGAAGCATATAGAACTCCAAACAGCCATAACCAAAATAAAACTACACCCAGACATATAATAATCACTATCCCAGAAATCCAACATAAGAACAGAATATTCAAAGCTGTTAAAGAGAAGAGACAGATCACCTATAAAGGAAAACCTATCAGAATCACAGCAGACTTCTCAACACAAACAATGAAGTCAAGAAGAGCAGGAGTGAAATATTTCAGATCCTAAAGGAAAATGACTTCCAACCCAGACTTCTGTACCCTGCAAAACTGTCCTTCAAAATGGATGGAGAAATAAGATATTCCTATGATAAAGAAGATCTGAAGAACTTCATACTCACCAAACCAACCCTGCAAAGAATACTCAAAGACATTCTAGATACACATAGGAAAAAAAACCACTAAGCAAGACAGACAATTAAACAGAAGGAAAAGATAAATATACATCAGCAGAAAAATAACAAGTCAATAATAAACCAATACATAACAGTTATAAGCATTAATGTAAATGGCCCCAATTCACCAATTAAAAGAAACAGATAGGCAGAATGGATCAAGAAACAACATCCAAACATATGCTGTCTACAAGAAACCCATCAAACCCAAAAGGAAATTCATAGAATGAAAGTCCAAGGATGGAAAACAATACTTCATGCAACAGGAACTCAAAAAAAAAAAAAAGCAGAGGTAGCTATTCTGTTACAGACAATGTGAACTTCAAACCAAGAAAGGTCCAAAGAGATAAAGTAACTACATACTAGTTAGGGGAAAGCTTCAAGAGGAAGAGATAACAATCTTAAATATATATGCACCAAATTTCAGAACACCCAGCTATACAAAGCAAGTATTAACAGAAATGAAAAATAAAATAAGCAATAACACTATTATAACAGGAGACCTTAACATGCCATTGACACAAAGAGACAGATCAACTAGACAGAAAATCAGCAAAGAAATAACAGAACTGAATCACACCTATGAACAAATGGGTTTGATAGATGTATACCGAGTGTTCCATCTAACAACATAAAAATATACATTCTTCTAAACAGTACTTAGAACATTCTATAAAATAGACCATATGCTAGCCCACAACATATTTAAGTAAATGCAAAAGAATTTAAATTATCCCATGCATGATATCGGATTGTAGCGCCATGAAAATGGAAATTAACGATAAAAAAACTGCAAAAACCCCACAAATCCATGGAAATTGAATGATACACTAGAGCAATCAATGGGTCACAGAGGAATTAAACCAGAAATTAAACAATATCTACAAGCAAACAAAAATACAAATACACCTTACCGTAATCTGTGGGATGCAATGAAAGCAGTACTTAGTGGAAAATTTATTGCACTGAGTTCCCACATTAGGAAAACAGAAAAAAAACACACAAAAAAACAACCTGATATTACACCTCAAACAGCTAGAAAAAGAAGAGCAAGCCAAGACCAAAGCCAAAAGATGGGAAGAAATGATAAGGATTAGAGCAGAAATTAACGCACTAGAGACTAACAAAACAATAAAAAGAATCAATGAATTAAAGAACTGGTTTTTTGAAAGAATAAATAAAATTGATAAGTCACTAGCCAACCTAATAAAAAAAGAAAAGAAAATACTCAAATTCATGCAGTATGGAATGAAAAAGGTGAAATAACTACCGACTCTGTGGAAATATGGATCATCAACACCTATTTAAAAATCTCTACTCTCATAGGTTCCATAACACAGAAGAAATGGCAGATTCCTAGAAATATATAAACAACCAAAGCTGGATCAAGAAGATGTAAAACTACTGAATAACCCAATTTCTATTAATGAAATTGAAAATGTAATAAGATCCTAACCAACAAAGAAGAGCCCAAGCCCAGATGGATTCACTGCTGAATTCTACAATAAATACAAAGAAGACTTAATGCCAACACTCCTCAAACTGTTCAATGAAATCAAAAGTAAAGCAATTCTCCCTAAGTCATTTCTGGAAGCAAATATTACTCTAGTACCAAAACCTGATAAATACCCACCTAAAAAAGAGAACTACAGGCCAACCTTCCTAATGAACATAAATGCAAAAATGCTCAATAAAATACTGGCGAAGAGGATGCAGTAAATCATCAAGGAGATTATACACCATTACCAAGTGGGATTCATCCCAGTCATGCAGGGATGGTTCAACATATGTAAATCACTAAATGTAATCCACCATATCAATAGAGCCAAAATTAAGAATCACATGATCATTTCTATAGATGCAGAAAAAGCTTTTGATAAGAGCCAACACCCATTCATGATAAGAACCTTATAGAGAATTGGAATAGATGGTCTCTACCTCAATATGATAAAGGCCATATATGACAAACCAACAGCCAGTGTCATATTAAATGGCCAAAAACTGAAAGCCTTTACCTTGAAATCAGGCAAAGGCAAGGATGTCCCTTATCACCACTCCTATTGAACACAGTACTGGAAAAACTAGCCAGAGCAATTAGGCAAGAGAGAGAAATAAAAGGAGTAAAGATAGGAAAAGAGGAAGTTAAATTATCATTATTTGCAGATGACATGATATTCTACATAGAAGACTCCCACAACTCTGTTGAAAGACTCCTAGATATAATAAATAAATTCAGTAATGTAGCAATATAAAAAGTCAATACTCAAAAATCAATAGCAAGCAGAAGCCTGCGTCAGGTGTAACCTGCCTGGAACTTCCACCGTGGGCCCGCCCTGCCACCGGGAACTTAGCAGAAGACTGCATCAGGCGTAGGCTGCCCGGAACCTCCCCTGTGGGCCTGCCGTGCCACAGGGAACATCAAGGAGGCCGGCCCAAGACTGAAAACTGCCCTGGACTCTACAGATGGGCTGGCCTTCCCACCTGGAACATCAGAAGATCTCAGCAGTATCCAGTTAGTGTGAGAAAATTTGGAACTTTGCTCCCAGGTGGTGAACTTCGGACTACACCAGATTGATTGTATCAATGTGGTGAGTATACCACTAGAATAGAGGTGTACAGGGGATAAATAGGGCCAGCAGGAAAACCCCCTCCAACTAACTGTAAGACTTTGGTGTGTCTGAAAAGAGTGTATGTGACCCCCTCCTACACATAGAAAACACCAGGCAGAATGAAAATGACAAAACAAAAAAGCAAAATGCAGTCTCAAACATATAGTTCACCAGAAGCAAGAATAGGAGACATTGAAATAGAGGGCCCCAAAAATAACACACTGGGAATCTCTGAAAAGATAGCCAGTGAAATAAAAAAACAACTGCATCAGGCTTTAGAGGAAATCAAATTAGAAGTACTCTCCGATGTAAAGATAGAAATAACAACTTTAGTAAAGGAGTTGTTGAATGCAGCTAAAGAAGAACTAGAGAAAAAAGTACATTAGCATGGGAAACTGATTGAAACACTGAATGAACAATATAGAAAACAAGCAGAATTCATAAAACAAACTCAAAGAGACATGCAAGAAACAAAAAATTCTATTGAAAGCATGCAAAACTGCCTAAATGAAGCTGAGGATAGGATTTTGGACCTTGAGGACAGGATCAGTTAGTGATCAGGAAAGGACAGAACTTTTAAAAATAACAAAGCAGCATGAAATGACAATCCAGAAGCTCCATGATGATGCCAAGAGCAACAATATAAGAATAATGGGCATTAGCAAAGATACAAGAGTCCAGGCAAATGACATACACAAAGTATTTACAGAAATAATAGGAGAAAATTTCCCAAACATGGGGAAAGAATCTGATATGCAGATAAGTGAGGCATATAGAACACCAAACAGTCACAATCAACATAAATCCACACCCAGACACATAATAATTAAGATCTCAGACATATAGCATAAAACAGAATATTAAAAGCTGTCAGAGAAAAGACACAACTCACCTATCAGGGAAAGCCCATTAGAATCACTGCACTTTTCAGCACAAACACTCAAGTCAAGAAGATCTTGGAGTGAGGAATTTCAAGCCCTGAAAGAAAACAATCTTCAACCCAGACTGAAGTAGCCAGCAAAACTTTCATTCAAATTTATTGGAGAAACAAGATACTTCCATGACAAAGAACAACTGAAGAAATTCATGTCCATGAAACAAACCCTAGAAAGAGTATTGAAGGACATACTAGACAGAGATAAAAATGACCACAATCCCCAAAACAACAACAAAAAGAAATGTCCAGGTAGGATAAGCAATTAAATAAGAGGAAAAGCAGAAAGAAACAACTGGAACATAACATGGCAAAGTTGAGCCAGTATATATCAGTGCTAACCATAAATATAAATGGCCTCAATTCACCTATAAAAAGAAATAGATTGACAGAATGGATCAAGAAAAAGGACCCCACAATATGTTGTATACATGAAACACATCTGACCCAAAAGGAAACTCAGATTAAAAGTCAAAGGATGGAAAACAGTATTCCATGCAACAGGAACCCAGAAAAAAAGCAGAGGTAGCTATTCTATTTGCAGACAACACGAACTTAAAACCTAAAATGATTAAAAGAGATAGAGAAGGTCACTACATACCTGTTAGTGGTAAAATTCAAGAGGAAAAACTAACAATTATACATATATATGCACAAAATAGAGGAGAACCCAACTATATAAGACAGATACTAATGGACATGAAAAACCAAATACACAAGAACACAATTATAACAGGAGATCTTAATAGCCCATTGTCACAAAGAGATAGATCAACTAGACAAAAAGTCAGCAAAAAAATGTAGAACTGAATCATACCTGTGAGGAATTGGACTTAGTAGTTTACAGTGTTCCACCCAACCACATAAGAATACACATTCTTCTCAGCTGTACATGGGACATTCTCCAAAATAGACCATATATTATCCCATAAAACATTCTTAAGTAAATGCAAAGGTTTTGAAATCATACCATGCATAGTATCTGACCATAGTGCAATGAAATTTGAAATTAATGGCAAAAGAAATTGTAAAACCTACATAAATACATGGAACTTAAATAACAGCCTTTTGAACAAAATGGTGTGCTACAGATGAAATTAAAGAAGAAATAAAACAATACCTACAATTCAGTGAAAATATAGAAACAACATACTGTAATCTGTGGGATGCAATGAAGTCAGTCTTAAGAGGAAAATATATAGCAATAAATTGTTATATCAAGAAAACAGAACAAGCACAAATAAACAACCTAATGCTCCATCTCATGCTTCTAGAAAAAGAAGAGCAAGCTAAACCCAAAGGTCATAGAAGAGAGGAAATTGTAAAAGATTAGAGCAGGAATCAATGCAGTTGAAACTAAAAAAAAAAAATACAAAGAATTAATGAGTCAAAAAGCTGGTTTTTTGAGAGAATAAACAAAATTGACAAACCCCTAGCAAACCCTATCAAGAGAAAGAAAGAAAAAAACCCAAATTCATGCAATAAAAACTGAAAAGGGAGAAATTACTACAGATCCCATGGAAATTCAAAAGATCATGAATACCTACTTTGAAAATCTCTACTCACATAGAGTGGAAAACACAGAGGAAATGGACAGATTCCTAGAAACATATGAACTACCAAAGCTCAATGAAGAAGATATAGCAATTTTGAACAACCCAGTATCAGCTATTGAAATTGAAAATGTAATTAAAAAATTTACAACAAAGAAATGTCCAGGTCCTGATGGATTCACAGTTGAATTCTATAAGAAATTTAGAGGAGATTTGATGCCAGTACTCCTTAAACTCTTCAATGAAATTGAGAAAAAAGAAATCCTCCCTAAATCATTCCTGGAGACAAGTATTACTCTGATACCAAAACCAGACAGAGACGCAACCAGAAAAGAGAACTATAGGCCAATGTCACTAATGAACATTGATGCAAAGATTCTCCACAAAATACTGGCAAAAAGAATGCAGCAAATCATCAAGAAGATTATATATCATGACCAGGTGGGGTTCATTCCAGGAATGCAGGGATGGTTTAACATACACAAATCAATAAATGTAATGCACCACATAAACGGAGCCAAAAACAAAAACCACATGGTCATCTCAATAGATGCAGAAAAAGCTTTCGATAAAGCCCAACACATGTTCATGATAAAAACCCTTCAGAAACTTGGAATCCACGGAGTCTGCCTCAACCTTATAAAGGCCATCTATGACAAACCAACAGCCAACATTATACTAAATGGACAATAACTGAAAGCTTTCACTTTAAAATCAGGAACAAGACAAGGATGCCCACTCTCACCACTCCTTTTCAACACAGTTCTGGAAACATTATCCAGGGCAATCAGACAAGAGAGAGAAATAAAAGGAACAAATATAGAAAAGAAAGAAGTTAAATTATCACTATTTGCAGATGACATGATACTCTATATAGAAGACCCAAAAAACTCCATTAAAAGACTGCTAGAGGTAATAAACAAGTTCAGCAGTTTAACTGGATACAAAATCAATGCTCAAAAATCAATAGCATTCCTGTACACAAACAAAAAATTCACTGAGAGAGAAATTATGGAAATATCACCCTTTACAATAACATCTAACAATATGAAATACTTAGGAATCAACCTAACTAAAAATGTAAAAGGCATATATGCTGAAAATTATACTATGCTAAAAAAGGAGATTGAAGAGAATATCAGAAAATGGAAGGATACTACTTGCTCTTTGCTAGGAAGAACCAACGTTGTGCAAATGGCCATACTCACAAAATTTTATAAAGATTTATTGCACTCTCAATCAAAATACCATTGACACACCTCACAGATCTAGAGAACACACTACTAAAATTCATTTGGAAACAGAAGAAACCTAGAATAGCAAAGGCAATTCTAGGCAACGAAAGCAAGGCAGGAGGCATCTCAATTCCTGACTTGAAACAGTACTATAGAGCCACAGTGATAAAATCAGCATGGTACTGGCAAAGAAATAGACCTGAGGATCAAAGGAACAGATTAGAAGATGCAAGCACAATTAGAAAGACACTAAGCCACCTGATATTTGATAAAGGGGCTAAATACATCCACTGGAAGAAGGATAGTCTCTTTAATAAATGGTGTTGGAAAAATTGGCTCTCTACATGCCGAAGACTGAAACTAGATCCATGCATATCACCGTGCACAAAACTAAAGTCTAAATGGATCAAAGACCTCAATATTAAAACAGAAACACTAAATCTACTGGAAGCCAAGGTAGGTAGAAGTCTTGGAGACATAGGGGTAGGCAGAGAATTCATGAACAATATGCAAGCTGCACAGGAAACACTTCAAAGTATCAACAGTTGGGATCTCACATTATTGAAAAGTTAATGTACTTCCAAGGAAATCACCAACAGAGTGAAAAGAAAACCAACAGAGTGAGAAAAAATTTTAACTAGCAACCCCTTAGACAAAGGACTTGTTTCCACAATATATAAAGAATTGAAAAATATCAATCTCCCCAAATTCAAAGACCCTCTCCAAAAATGGGCATCTGAGATGAACACACAGTTCTCAGAGAAAGATATCCAAATGGCAAATAAATACATGAAGAAATGTTCACCATCACTGGTCATTTGAGAAATGCAAATTAAAACAGCATTGAGATTCCACCTTACTCCAGAAAGAATAGCTGCCATCAAGAAATCAACTGATAACAAATGTTGGTGAAACTGCGAGGAAAAAGGAACACTGCTCCACTGTTGGTGGGAATATAGACTGGTGCAACCATTATGGAAACCCATATGGAGAATTCTCAGAAGACTGGGACTGGAGGTTCCATTCAATCCAGCTATCCCCCTCCTGGGTATTTTCCCCAAAGAACTGAAAAGATAAGAGACCAGTGACAGAAAAATTATTGCAATGACAGAAATAGGTCAATGAATATCAGTAAGAACTCTCAATGTGATTGGTCTAAATTCCCTAACCAAAACACACAAGAGCTAGAGTGAATTTAGAAACAAAATACAATGGTATACTGTATAAAAAGTCACATTAACACAAAAACACATAGGCTAAAAATCAATAAATGGAAAAAATCTTCTATGCAATGGGAACTTGAACAAAGTATTTCTCTTTTCAGAAAAAGAGATCTTTAAACCAAAACTCATCAAGAATGGCAAAGACTGTCATTATATATTGGTTAAGAGAACAGGCCAGCACCAAACAACACCACAAAACTGCCCGACACAACAACACAAAACAACAGTACACTCAACTTTATTAAAGAGATAATCATTATCACAATTATAATGAAAGAGACTGATACCCTACTATCACAGTAGACTAATCAACTAGACAAAAAAAATGAACAAAATTAATTAAAAGTTGAGAAAACCTTTGAACTTTCTCCAAAAACTGACTACAAGCTGGCCAATAACTAAATATAAAATAATTGAAATTAAAACATACTCATTATAAGATTGAAAAAAGGAAACAGAAAATATGCAAATTCATGAAAAACAAACAAATACTCTCCTATATAAATAGTGGGTTACACACACACACACACCCCAACAAAGAAATAAATAATTTGGAGAAGTGCATAAGATAAGCATATCCTAGCAGAACATTTTTAACACAATGAAAGCAGCCCTAAGAAGGAATTATATAGTTTTTAATGACCACATCACAAATGAAGAACAAGCTCAAATAAATAACATAATAATGCATTTCTAAGGCCTATGAAAACAACAATAATGCAAATACACAGCAAGTGTAGGAAAGAAAAATATAAATATAAGAAATATAAATATAAGAGCAGGAATCAATGAAATTGACACTAAAAAACAACACAAAGAATTATTCAATTAAAGAGTTGGTTCCTTGGCCTCTGCCTGCTGGGCACCACCATGGAAGGCCCTTTCCTTCATGTGCCCAGCAAAGGAAGAGACAGCCAGAAGATCCACCTCCACCTGCCAGGTGCCACCACTAGAAGGCATTTTCCTCTGCATGCCCAGCACAGGCTAAAGGAGACAGACAGATCCACTCCTGCCTGCTGTGCACTGCCACCAAAAGACCCCACCTACAAGCAGCCAGTGTGGGCAGAGAGAACCAACAGACCCATCTTCACCTTCAGGGAGCTACCACCAGAAGTCTCCTTCCTGCAGACAGTCAGCAGGAGCAGAAACACAGAGCCAGGCAAGCCCTGTGCATCTGTAGGCCAACATTTGAGGTTGTTGGTTCCCTCAGACAGCCATCCTCCACTAGCAGAATCAGAAAATCACACTCCTATGTGTCTGCCACCATGTGGGAGTCCCAGTGTAGGCTGAGAGAAACAGCCCCACCTACATGCATGCTTGATTGTCAGAGAACCCCTGTTGCACAGCTCTGGAGAAACCCGCTCTACACCCTGCTACCTCCCTGTAAATTTGGAATTAGAGTAACTCAGGTGCCTGTCCCATCCCCCTACCCTGCCTAGGGGCAGCAAACATGGGAAGTGCCTGGAACCCCACAACCAGCTTGTTGGGAGGAACCCAGGAAAATCTCAAGATGAAGAAGCAAAGGCAATCTCAGACCTCTAGCCCACTCAGAATAAGTCTGGGAGATACATCATGGAAGAAAACAGAAGTCATACACCTGAAATCTCTGAGAGGATAGCAACTGAAGTAAGGAAACAACTTCATGAGATGGTAAATGCATTCAAATCAGAAATAATGTCTCAGGTAAGAGAAAAAATCACAAGCATACTGAAAGAATTGTTCAGCAGGTCTAAAGAAGACATAGACAATAAAGAGGAGCATAGCAAAATGATGGAAACCTTGAATGAATGTAGAAAGGAATTACAATGCATGAAACAGATTCAGAGAGAGAGAGAGAAAGAAGGAAGAGAGAGAGAGAGAGAGAGAGAGAGAGAGAGAGAGAGAGAGATGATATCCAGGAAATTAAAAATTCAATCGAAAGCTGGAAAAACTGCTTGAAAGAGACTGACAATAGACTTTCAAACCTTAAAGACAGGATTGCAGCTAGAAGCAAAAGGAACAATCACTTAAAAATAACACAGAATCAGGAAATAACTCCACAGCTGCAAGATGATGTAAAGAAGCATAATTCAAGAGTGATAGGTATCAATGAAGAGGCAGGGGTCAACACAATTGAAATTAAAAGAATATTCATAGAAGTAATAGAAGAAAACTTCCCAAACATGGGAAATGGATCTGGCATGCAGATAAGTGAGATATATAAGACTCCAACTAGCCATAACCAAAATAAATCTACACCCAGACATATAATAATCAAGATCCCAGAAATTCAGCACAAAAATAGAATATTACAAGCTGTTAGAGAAAAGAGACAGAACACCTATGAAGGAAAACCAATCAGAATCACAGCAGACTTGTCAACACAAACCATCAAGTCAGGAAGAGTTTGGAGTGAAGTGTTTCAGACCCTGAAAGAAAAAAACTTTCAACCCAGATTGATCTACGCAGCAAAACTGTCTTTCAAAATTGATGGAAAAATACGATACTTGCATGATAAAGAACAACTGAAAGAATTCATGACTATCAACCAACCCTACAGAGAGTGGTAAAGAATACTCTAGAGAGAGATAAAGATGACCATGTCGCCAGGAACAGTAGCAGAGGAGGATTGCCAAACAAGACAGGCAATTGAATGAAGGGGAAAAGTGGGTGGCCAACAACAAGACGATAGCAGGGCAGAGACAAACCAATGTATGCTGGTTGTAACCATTAATGTAGATGGCCTCAGGTCAGCAATAAAAAGAAACACAGGCAGAGTGGATCAAGAAACAAGATCCAGCAATATACTGTATACGAGAAACACATCTAACTGGAAAGGAAATTCAGACCGAAAATTAAAAGAGAGAAAACAATTGTTTCGTGTGACAGGAGACCAAAAAAAAAAAAGCAACAATAACTTGCCTATCAATCACAGAATAGATAATAAAGATATGGTATTTTCATACAGTGGAAAGCTACCCACTATTAGGTAGAATAACTTCAAGACTCATAGATAAACCTGGAGATCATATTCATGGCTGAAACGGTTTGAACTCATACACGTGAACCTTGGCATAAGAAACAGAAAGAGTGAATTGGGTCCAAAACAAAATATTTAATGTAAGAGCAAAGGAGAGGAAATATGTAGGAGGATAAGGTGGAAACTACTGTCAATTTCTTATTGTCTTATCTTGAACTCTAGCATTGTTTAGACAATTTTGTTAAGTTTGGCTTTTTTCTGTCTTATTTTGTTAGATTTTATGTTGTCAGGTGATAGGCACAGCTATTCTGAATATAATGGGCTATTTTATGGCAATCGTGGTTTCCTATTATGTTGCTTTGAAGACTTATAATGCTTTCATTCATTGATTTGATTGATTTTATTCTGTTTTGTTTGATTTTATTATGTGTGATGGTAGTATGAACAGCTATTTTGAAGAAAACAAGCCATTATTGCAGTAATTGCTGATTTACTATCATCTTGTTTTGAAGTCCTACCATGCTTTTGTTCTGTTTTGATTGGTTTTATCTTGTTGTGTTTTATTTGATTTTGTTATGTGTGATGGTATAAACAAAATTTTTGAGGAAAATGAGATATTATAGTAGCCATTGTTCATTTCCTGTTATTTGGTCTTGAATTCCTGTACTGCTTTCATTCTTTTGAATGGCTTTGTACTATTTTGTTATGTTTGATATTATTGTGTGTGAAGGTATGTGAACTATTTTGAAGGAAAGAGACATTATGGTAGCTACTGTTGATGTCCAGTTGTCTTGTTGTGAAGTGCTGTGTTGCTTGCATTGTTGTGTTCTGATTTCCTTTGTTCTGTTCTCTTTTGTTTTATTCTCTTTAAAATAAAAAAAAATAAAAAAGAGTTGGTTCCTTTTAAGAATAAAGAAATTAGACAAACCTATGATCAGTGTGAACAAAATAGAGAAAAACAAACAGATCAATGCAATTAGCAACAAAAAAGTTGAAATTTTTATGAACTTTGCAGAAACCAATGAGATAACTAAGTACTAATGTACAATATTGTTTCCCAATAAATGAATTCAGGAGAAATGTGTAGATTCCAACATGCACATAACCTGAGTCAAGAAAATTAAAAATTCCAGATTAATTCAACATCAGACAAAAATTGAAGCAGTAAAAAGAAAATACTACTGTCAACAAGGAAAAACCCAGGTTCTACTAGTTCCACTGCTGTATTCTCTAATAATTTCATGAAAGTTCTAACAACACTCTTTAAGCATTTAAGTGAAATTGAAAGGGAAGGTATAATCCAAATTATAGTCCTAGAAGCTACTATTGTGCTGATTATAAAACCAAACCAAAATCCAACCAAAAAAGAGAACTATAGACCAATTTCTTTAATGAATATAGGTGCAAAATTTTCAACAAGACACTATCAAACAGGATGCAACAAATGATCAAAAAGATTATAGGTCATGATGAAGTAAGTTTCATCCCAAAGATGCAGGGAATATTCAACATATGCACATCAACAAATATACTATATAAGATTAGCAGAGCTAAGGACATATATCACATGATCATCTCAATAAATGCAGAAATAGCTTTTGATTCATTCATCATAAGAGCACTGAACAAAATTGGTACAGAAGAACCCTACCTTAATATAAGCTATTTCTAACAAATTTACTGCCTGTAACATACTAAATAGGAAAACGCTAAAAACTTCCCTCTAAAATCATCACAAAACAAGAATGTCCACTGCCACCACTCCTGTTCCACACGGTACTCAAAACATTAGAAAGATGCAAGAAAGAGAAATAAAAATGATGTCTATAGGAAAGGAAGAAGTCAAATCATCATTATTTGCACAAGACATGATTCTCTACCTGGGAGACCAAAGAAAATTCGCCAAAATGCTTTAGAATTAATAACCAAATTCAGTAGTATAGCAGGATACATAATCGATACATGAAAATAATAGATTTCTTTACAATAATAATGAAGCCATCGAAATCAAAACTTGGGAAATAAATACCATTCACATTAGCACCAAAAGAATTTCAATAATTATGAGTGAACCTAAGGAAGTGAAAGATCTCTAGAATGAAAATTGCAGCAGTCTGAAAAATGAAATCAAAGGAAATCTATCAGAAAATGGAAAGATGCCTGTTCCTGGCCAGGCAGAGCCAATCCTCTATGTAGCCGTAATTGCAAAACTGATACACAAATTTAACACTATCCCAGTGAAAATTCTTCTTCACAGAATTGGAGAAAACAATCCTAATGTCCCTATGGAACCAGAAAAAGAGACCAGAAAAACAAATGCAACCTTCAGCAAAAACAGCTAAGTAAGGAGCATTACCATTAAAGACGATATATTGCAATTCTGCATTAATAAAAACAACATGGTTCTGACACAAAAAGAGACCTGATGATCAGTGAAACCTTAACCACATTCAACTATTTGGTCTTTGACAAAGGGGTTGAAAATATAAACTAGAAGGATAGCTTTTTTAATAAATAATGTTGGGAAAACTGGCTATCCACTTGTAGAACTTGAACCTAGACTCATATGTTCCACCTTTACTAAACTATAATCAAAATGAATCAAAGAACTAAATGTTGAAACAGAAACACTTTACCTGATGGAAGACAAAATAGGTAAAACTCAAAGTCAAAGGCAGGGGCAATAATCTTCTGAACAGAATTCCAGTTACACAGGAAGTAGTATTAAAAATCAACAAATGGGATCATACCAAGTTAAAGGTTCTTCACAGCAAAGTAAAACAATAAACAGAATGAAAAGACAATCTGTATAATGAGAAAGATTTTTTTTCCAACTCTTTCTCAGGGAATACAAAGGACTAATACCAAGAAAATCTAAAAAAAAAAACTGTAAAAATTATGTCCAATCAAAAATGGGCTAGTGATATTAACAGACTCTTTACAATTAAAGAAGCAAAAGTGGCCTACAAAAAGCTAAGATGTTAGACATTTCTGGCCAGTACACAAATGCAAATTAATGGGAAGAAGTACAAAAAAGTAATCATAGCCTATGGCCAGCAAAAACAATGAGGACTAGTTATAATGAAACGTATGCATCTGGATTCACTAGCTAGTTGTGTTGTACCTTCTAGAGATTGCAACTGATCTCTTCCTCCAAGGGTCCTGAATGGTCTCAACATAGACCCAAGTGAATCTGAGTGCTGCGAGAAGTATACTGACATGGGGCTCTTAGTCTCGCTCCTTATGTGTTCTCTGTGTACCTCCACTTTTAGATTCAGACATGGTGGGCAGTTCCATGTGAGCTGAGATCATCCTGAGAACACCCACAACAACCTGTACCATGTATCTCTCCACTTTCTGCTCCTAACCTTTTCCACAGCTGAATGAAACTCAGCTTGGCTGTAGGAGGAGCCATGAGTAACACTTGCAGTGTTGGTGTTTCCTTCTTTGTACTGTTTTCTGTCTTCATTGGCTAGTATAACCTTCCAGAGAATCTATCTGAACAGAGTCCTTCTCATGGGTCCTATATTTAGTAACATAAACTGAAACACATTCCCATTAAAAGCAGATACAAGTCAGTCTACTCTGCTAATCCACTCCACATTACTGTCTTTATTTACAGAATAGAACTTTCACAGTAACTAAGTCAATCAACTTAACAAGTGTGCTCAACAAATGTGCTGTGTAAGATTATTTTATGAAAGCTTAGTAATATATGGAGAGAGACAGAGACAGAGACAAAGAGAGGTACTAATTCCTTCTTCAAATTTTCCTCCCAACTTTTAGTTATCAAAACAGCTATTAACAGGATCTGAAAGACTTACTATAATGGTGGCTTACAGTATAACATGGCAAAAATCTATTTCTATGTGAGTCTTGATGTATGGATAAACTGACAGAAATGAAGGTAAGAGAATAATTAGATGCAAATATTAAAATTCTTTAAAAGTATACAGTATGGTATTTTCCATATCCTAAAACATTATGTACTATCAATTTTCTTCTTTAGGCTTTTTGACTGAAACTTTCCTCTGTTGGGTGATAGGTTAAGGACAATTTCCACTGTCTATTTAAATAAGTAACTGGTTGTTTGAAAGATTTTTGTTCTCTGTGGCAAAAAAAACCTTTTTGTTGCTGAGGGTGGATGTTGGACCTGATACCCAGATGTTTTCCTAAACCAATATAGTCACTTTCAAGAGCTTCCCAGCACCTCATAATAGTGCAGGGAAGTGCATGCTGGAATCCTGGGAGGAATAATACTGAAGACTTGCACTGAGACATTTTCATTTACCATGCCCAAACTTTCCCAAGTGCTGTAGAATCAGTTCCTTATCTTATCTAATTTGAGGCACAACCATCTAACGTCCTCTCCACTCAGTGATCAGGAAAGGAGTATTGCTCTCAGGTTTGGCAAACCTTGAGGTTTCCCTGAATCCTCAGAACTCAGTTGCGCGGCCAGCGAAGAGTTCAGACCCGTGGGTAGATGAGGTCTTCATCAGCCAGCGGCCCTGATGAAGACAAAATATGCATTTGGAAAAAAACCAAGCAGACGGGAGCAATGCATTTATCCCTACGTGCATGGTGATGGTCTTAGGAACCCAGGGAGAGTGTTGGTCCCTGTCCAATGGGCAGCTCAGCCCTCAAGGTACCTGATTCTTATATCACCCCACTAGGCATCTCCACCTGCACCCCTCTTATTCCCGGATTCTATCCATATACTGGATACTCCCTGTCCAGCTGCTCTGAGGGATCCAGCTGCATGTCCCGCAGCCCCGCGTCCTGCCTGAGTTGTCCCAGGTTCACCCCTCTGATGAGTGCCGGGTCAGGGAGAGGGGGATGCTGTCCCGCGAAGGGAAAGGGCTGCGGGCCACATCCTGTGTCCCAACGGACCATGCTGAAGGGCAGAGGAGACCCACAGTCCTAATGGTGCAGAAGAGGCGCAGGAGGAGGCAACTAGAAGCTGAGTAGGGGCACTCAGGGAGGTCTGCAGGGTGCGGCGCAACTGGAGCAACCCAGCCAAGTGTCACCAGCAGTCGCAGCTACTTAGGAGACTGAGGCCTGAGGGCCAGTTGAATCCAAGAGTTGGAGGGCAATCTGGAAAGCATAGTCTAAGAAACTATTAATATGACACGAGTACAACACAGCTGCTTCCTGTCATTAGGTTGACTGCTCTTTAGGTAACATTTATTGGCTTCCATATTCCTCTCAATTTTTTTTTTTTTTTAATCAGTGAGCGCTGAAGCTCTGCCTCTGAGCTCAGGTGTCCTGAAATCTGTGCCTTTGGGGATCTGAACCTCCATTGAGCCCAGTAGTAAATTTGGGCCGAGTGTGTGGCGGGAAAGGTCAGCGAGTTTTGTGTGTACATTCTATTAGAAAACAGTGCAGTGCTCAACAGACTTTTTTGAAAGTGAACATGAAATAGAAATGAACAATTCCGTGTGTGTGTGTGTGTGTGTGTGTGTGTGTCTTTGTGTTTCTTCAAATGATAACCCAAGTGATTCTGGTTCTAGGCCAGGTGCTAAATGTAACCCTTTTGCTTTCTTGCAATGTGTGACTATAAATACAGTTGATACAGAACCAGGAAAACCTACTCAGAATGAAAGCTACTGCAATTGAAGGTAAACATTAGTATTTTGAAGGAATTGACCATTTATATTTATTATCCCAGAAGATGAACTTTGTCCACAAGTTTGGTTATTTTACTACAGTCATTGATTTCCTCTGTCTATTTTTCCATAGATAATTGAATTATAATAATTATAAGAATTAATCAACCTTCTATAATTCTAATAAAACTAATATTTTGAAAAGTTCAGACAACTGCTAGGGATTTAGCACAATGGCATAAGCACTTGCCTGGCAAGTATGAGGTCATGGAAAAACAGTTCAACCAACACAAGAAAGACCAAAAATCAGATTATAAAACTATCAATATTGGTTATGTTGCATGTTTTGTTTCATTGCATAATAGTAGAAATAGAAAACTTCTTTCTTCATAAAACCTTATAGATTCCTAGTAAAAGAAAACATTAGCATCTTTGTTCTAAGTCCTGGATATTATTCAATAATTCCCTTAAAACATACTCTCTTGCATCATGGAGCACTAAAATATCACACACACACACACACACACACAATCAGTTTCTGGATTCAATATCATTCAGTAATTGAAATGTGTATATGAAGCATTTGAAGTAATCATAAACATGATAAGTGGAAGATAAACTACAATCTAGAGTAGAAAGATACCATGAAGGAGCACATTAGAATGGCATGGGTGGATCAAAGGGTTTTGTCTGCTTAATACAGATGCACCTTAAATAAAGGAAAAGACCAGTCATACAATTTGGTGTCAATAATGAAAAAAACATGTTGACTATTAATGAAAATTAATGAACCCAGGTGGACATCCTACTGATATCTACAAATTATATAGGCCTACAGGAGACTAAAGTTTGTTCTTCATAAAACCAATGTTGAGTTCAGCTCAAATGTACAAAAATTGATGAATTTTAACCTCATGACATTAAAAGAAGTTTACTTGAAGATATAATTCACACGGTATGTAATACACCCACTTACAGTACACAATTCTATGATTATAGCATATTCAGAACTGTGTAAGCATCACCTGCCCATCATCCTCTTCCCAAAACTCATGCTGACAAACAGTCATCTCCATTAATTGAGAGGCTAAGAAGTGTGGCTATTTAATTTTTGGCCTCTTGATTAACTTAGTTATAGACATAAATATTCAGGGAAATTTTATTCAATAGTAAAAGTACCAGTTGCTAAACTGGGAATCGGTGATTAGAAGTAGAGTAAAATTGCTGTTTGATCTACAAATCCTATCCTGATGTATTTTGAAGAAGTTTGTTTCCACATGGAGGGTTAGTAAAGTCTTTCCAAGGACAGAGATTCTGTTGAACCAAAGTTCTTGCACTTAAATTGATCACTGGCTCAGTTGTTTAGGCATGGAACTGAAAAGATCTTTTTACTACCTGAAGCAAGGTCTGGCTGTAAATTAGTTCTTTCACTCAGGTAGCATTAGGGAATTTGCATGGGTGGAGTTCTGTATGTTATTCAGAGGGGAAGTGTTCAGGAAGAAAATACATGTGATGTCCCTCTGAAACCTTTCCAGCTGAAGGGTCTGAGAAAGAAAGTCTGCCTGAGGAGTGCCAACATTATTCACCCTCACTCAGGTCTAATTTCGGTGCCACCTTTTGAGGCTGGTGAAAGGGGAAGATAAATGATGGGGCCATTGCCCTGACATATGCCAGGGTCATCTTCCCCACTCCCTCTGGACAGCCCACCCTCCACTTCTTTCATTTAAATCCACAGGAGCTTCTCAATAGGTTCTCCTTATCTAAAATACTAATGAGATTACCTGGCTCAAACATTTTTATTCATTTTTACTTTAGTTTTTCTGAATTGGGTAGGGATATGGGAGCAGAGTATGGAAAAGCTGGGAAAATGAAATTTTGCAGGACCAGTTAAAACTATCAAGAATCCTTATAAAACTCTTTTGTGGCAGCCTTGCTGGGGAAACACAATGCCTCTTGCAGATAGAGTTCTGTGCCTTTTCTGTACTCCCTCCAACTTTTCTGCAGCAAAAGGGTAATGTTCTGCAAGCAGTGCATCCCTGCATCTCATACTGTGTCTGGGAATCTTGGTACCAAGCTCTCCAAGGGCTTTGTGTCTGGTGCTGCACTGAAACTGGACACAAGGAGACGAGTCACTACCAGGATCTCCACAGGCTTGGAGGAAAGTTTCAAATCAGTGTCACAATTTTGGCTCTTGAGATATTTAGTAGTCTCTTATATGGTCTCCCTGCTCTGCCCCTACACTTGACCAAAGTCAGTGTGATCTTTTTAAACATAGATCTTGCCATTCTTTTGCTCAGATCTTTTTGGAATGCTTCAGTCTCCGAATCAAATTCAAAGTCCTTATGGTGGTCAAAGGTAGGCTCTGCCTGAACTATCCTTCTTGACTTGTCTCCTGACCTCTTGCTCTCCTGAGGACCTCTGGTCTCTTTGCTGTTCCTTAGATTTACAATTAGACTTGCTTTGTTCCTCCAGATGGTCACTCTCAGGTGTTTTCTCAGCAGCCTCATTGAAGACCCTTTACTGCCTTCCTGTTTCTTGCTTTATTTATTTATTTTCTCTCAGCTGATAACTTGGAAGAATGCTGGAATAAGGTAGTGGGGAAGCAAAATCATTAAAAAAAAAGATAAAGAATTAGAAGATCAAATACAAAGATCTGCCAAGTGGACCCTGAAATCATTTCAGATGCTTAGATATTAAACCTTCAAGTTGTGTGTGAAAGGGTAAGTCCACCGATGCAACTATGATAACACCCTTGAAAGCTAAATCAAAAGTCGGTCTGTAGTTTTGTTCAGGATCAAATCCTTTGCCTCCCACATCCTGAGTCCTTGGTTGACCACTGAGTCACATCTTTAGCTTGTTGTCAGTTTCATTTCCATGGGCTCAACTGGAGATTTAGGAAGGGAGGGAAGGAAATGGTTTTCTATCTCTAAAACAGTATAAGAAAATGTAAGGGCAATGTAGTATTGCATGATGAAGTCTCAAAGAAGGTGGGAAAGTTTATAACACTTGAGCATCATCTTAATTTTTTAAATAAAAATTTATTACTCTACATCCTTAAACATGATAGCCTTTATGCTGTCACCCAGGTTTATCTCCCTGTACAACCTTGTCTGTCCTGGTTTCCTGACATATACATAATGACCCCTTATTTTGAGAAAGCCTCCCTTGCTCCAGACTTCTCCACATTGTAGCAGCAAGACTGATCTTCTAAAAACATTATTATGATGATGATCTTTTCCTGATTCATGTTCTCAGGCTTCTCCCTGAACATGAACATCTTCCATGAAGGGGATTCCTTGCTATCTGCCCAAATAACTCTGTCATGAGACCCAAGTCAGTGCTGCAGTGATACGGGATCCTGGAGTGGCTTGGACTTATTCTGAAACTGTAATGAGCAGTCTTGGAATTCAGAGTCAACACTAATAGTGATTTATGGTGGTTCTGTCAAATAAGAGATGACATTAAAATCACTGATCCACAGAAAATATTTTAAATGCAAGTTATAACTTTTGGAAATTAAAACTGACAGTTTGTGTACCTTTTCTTTTCCATTTATAATTTGAAGCCACCATCTGACAGTGTCTTGGGACCCATAAATTCTCAGGATTGTATTCTCTTACCATTAATACCAGTAAACAGTGTAAGGAGGTGCATGCTTAGCAGCAACCTCTCCATTTACTAAAATCATCACTAGTAAAAAAAAATTGAGAGGCCCTGAAATCATGGCCTGAGGCCTCCCTCCTGTCTACCAATCTATGCTGTACTTCTAACCTGAAAGATGTCTGTCTGAAGACTTAGAATATACTTGTGTACTTTTCTTGCCTATGTGGAGTTTACCTTGTATGAAAACTGAGTTTTTCACTCTGATTTTGGAGTAATTATGGCAAATATTACAGAAAAACAATATTATTAAGGCAGATTATCATAACAGGTATACCACATATACAATGAAAAGCAATGTTTAAACTTTTTTTTTTTTCTGGGTACAGGGAATCGAACTCATGATCTCATGCCTGCCACGCAAGCACTTATACCACTGAGCTAAATCCCTGACCCTATGTTTAAGCTTTGAAAAAATGAAATATAATCTCACTAGTTGGAAAGCACCAAGGAGAAAGGGTTAAGGTTCCTAAAAAGGAACAGTTGGATAGGGAACAAAGCTGGTGATGTCTGTTAGAAAGGCTTTTCATTTGGTTAGGATTTATGACCAGCCCAGATAACCAGAGCAGGCTGGATATAGGTGAGAAGTGAAGTCTTGATGTCTTTGCAGGGGTTGTACACAGAAAGCACAATTCAAATAGATCAGAAAGATCTTGGAAACCCTGAATGTGCAAAAACTGGGGTGAACATTTGTGTCAGCTAACCATAGTAATGATCTGAATATTACTCTTTGCATAACAAGATGTTAATCTGCGGCGCCCTTTTCTGTCCATGCCGCATCCTAGTCCATCCATGCCTTGTGACAATCGGTTCCCCAGGAAAAGGACACCGCATGTGGGAATTGGGCGCGGGGATCTTGGAATGTTTTGTACTGATAATTGTAATTTGTGTAGTTCACATGTGTATGTTTTTATGTAATGCTCAATATGGAGTCGAGGGTGGAGACTCCAGAGGGGTTGCTGGAGGCCCTCTAGATAACCCCTTTGTGAGGACTGGTTGTGGGGTTTTGCCTTCTGTGAGTAGTGTGAGAGAGTTTATGCAGGAGCTTTGGGTGGGAGAGCTCATGGAGGAGGATTTGCGGGGTTCCTGTGAGACAACTGCCCTGAGACACTGGACAGGCAGCCAAAGGCGGGCAACTAGGACACATATGTTACACCACCGGCCGCCTAAGACAGGCACAGGACCAATTGCTGTCCTGCAGGCCCATGATGGGTAAGGCCTGGTTGGGTTCATATGAAGAGTCCTTGACCCAAGACAGGCGCTGTCCTCACAGGGACTGTCATGCTCCCATAAGTGGTAAGGGAAACAATATAGGGAGAGGCACAATAGCCTCACACATCTCTCCCTCCTGCAGGCATTCAAGTGCATCGGCTTACATTTCCCAAGCTAACTAAGTAACAAGATTGAGATGTTAATTGATACCTATTGTTCTGAGCCTGGGGCGCTTCCTGCTTCGGGCTGGGTGTGGCTGCCAAAGGTTAGCAAATATATATTCCAGCTTCTAAAAAATAAAGCGGATTCAGATTCACTCACAGACTGGTGTGCAGTGTCTTTTGTCTCTCACTCACTGGCTCCCTGTCCACCTTTGTGAAACCCTAGCCCTGCCACAGCTGGACTCGGGCATTAATCCAATGAGAACAGCATGTGTAACTAGAAAGCTGCAAGCATAGGAAAAGAATAATGGTACCTGAAGGCAATTATTACTTTTCATAAGTCTCCTAAACCCAGTATGCTATATTACTTTATTACCTAGATATTGGGTACATTCAAGTTGGTATGGTGCTGAAATGCTGTATTTTCTTTATTTTTAATCCTTAGTATATTTTTATTCCACTTTAGGGTAGTGCATCGTTCCATATTGGTGTTAGAAATAAAGTTGGTCTTCTTTTTCCCTGGAATAAAGCACTTTAGCTAACCATTGTGTGCCTTGGTTTGACTTGCCTAATCACTTCGTTTATGGGTCATTAATTTGCATGAGGCTTCCTTTCTGAAGGTGTTAAAACCCTAGGCAGAACTAGAATCCCTCAACAGTGTGAATTGGAAACTTAGGCCAGACACAGGGAAAATAAGCTCTATGCATACACTTCTAACATTCTCACTGTATATATAATGTCTAGCCCACTATCATGTATATGTATAACTGATGTTTCTGGGTACTTTAGTGCTAGTCATTCCCTTTTATTTGGGAACCTCGTCAAACTCTTTTTTCCATTCTGGTTCAGTGAACTATTTAAAGTTGGGTAATGTCTATGTGTTTCTCTTGGTATACCTTAGAAGTTTAGAAATGTTCTCAGTGGTTGACCTGTTCTCAGGAATGTTGACCTGTCAATATGGAGATTTTGCAGTGCAGATATTTGGAACTTTGAGTGAAAAAGATCTGCTTAGAATGTAAAGGCTGTGATTGAACCCACTTTGATACCCTGTCTTTATATAAAGTGAAGAATGAGTTTATATTGGCTGCTGTTTTTCATGATACTTGCTGAGAATTTGTTATGTGAAGTGTGCTATATTTTGGGAAAAAAACCTGGGATGACACCATTTAGGACTTATTTTTGTTTTATTAGTGGTTGAGCTTTATTCTGTTGGTCTCAGTCAGCACTGTCAGGTTGCAGTTGTAGATGTGTTTGTTATGCAGCAGTCAGGTACACAGCCTCAGCACCTGGCAGGGGCCAACTACTCAGCCAAACAGTGGCCCACTGTGAAGGATGATTCTTTGGTTAAAATTCTGAGAATTTTTCTCCCTATAGGTATTGTCAGTTATGAGATGAATTTCCATTAAAATGTAAATACAACATGCTTATTTTCATTGTTTTTTAAATCAGGAACTTGACACTGTATGCATTTGAACATAGTTGAAGAATAATAATCAGGTTTCTTTACTCTTTTTAAGACTAGTATTACATGGCAAGCACGAGGTCATGAGTTCAATCCCCGGTACCAATAAATAAATAAATAAATAAATAATAAAAAATGACTGGCATTACAATTTATAACCCTGAGCAGTAAGAAGTCTATCTTAAAGATTAAACTCCAAATAAAAAAAAAGACATACACACACAAAACTATTAGTGTACAACGTTAATCAGATAAATTAGCTGTATTTTCTTAATGTGAAAAGCAATGATAAAGCAATCATTTTTTGGTACTTAGTCTTTAGAATTAGCATGTTACCAAGAAAGAGCTATAGGAAAAATGGATTAAATCAGTTGTTTTCCATAAATGTTTCTCTTTCTAATCCACTCATTTCAAAGCCAAAAGGACTGAAGAACTTTGCAAGGAAGAAAAGTCAGTCACAGAAAAATTAGCTGAGTTTTATGCTGTCTTCTCTTTCTACAGGGACACAAAAGCTGAATTAGATCAACTCTTAGGTGGTCAAGGAAAGAAGAAGAGCTCAGCCCTCAAAGAGATCAACTGTGTCACAATCTTCTGTAACCAGCTCAGATGGATTATCTGGCATTCCTTCAAAAGCCTGTTGGGTTATCTACCCCCATTACTTTAATTCAGGCAACCTGAAAGATTCTTTCACTGTGCTGTGACATGGTAATATAGGACTGATTTTGTCCCAGTGTAATCTTCTTTAGGATATGCTCATCTCCTACTCACTCTTCCATGTATCCCCCCCATTCCATTTGGGATATAGAGATAGTCAACACAATAAGAAACACAGTGAAGTCTGTATTTATTAAAAACTTTTTCGCCAGTGGTTTCTTGAATACCTCACTCAGATATTTTTTGTTTTGTTTTAGCCTTAGGCTACAACAGATACTCTAAATTGAAAAAAAATTTTAAATACTTAAAAGCAATGTCACCCACATTTTGGGTTTTCTCTTAGGTGTCCAGTTTTACTCTTTGATTCATCCTGGATATTCTCTACAAGATCGTGTGTTACGTTTTAGAGATTTTAACTTAATAGTGAGGAAAATGAGTAAATAATCCATATCCTCATGAACATTTTTATAAGAGGAGGGAAAGATGACTGAAAAATTGTGGGTTAAATGATAGAAGGCACTATGCAGAAAGTTTAAATAGAGAACTTGTGGAGAAGGGAGAGGGAAAGGAAAATCAAAAGAGGGTTAACTTGTTCTTGGTTAAAATCAAGATGTTAGGGAAATATAATGTCATCAAGTATACGTGAGGATAGTTTTGGTCTGCTCACTATCTCAGGGAAAAGTCCAATTCCAAATATTCTTCCTTGCTCTTCCCTGTGTAGTGATCCTAATTTCTGGACATCACTAAAAATCTCAGAATCTTCAGTTTTTACAAAAGTAGTAACTAAGCATAGAATAGGTTATCTCTTCACAAAGACAATTTAGTGTCCTTTTTGCCTTTCAACTGGCTCTGTTGATTATCAGTTTTCAATGATTTTTTCATTATTCTTAATGCCTATGTCATGCAAAATGTTGGTTCATTATCCCATAGTTTATAAGGAAACCAATTTAGCTGGTTGTTCTTAGGTCGGTATTTTTATTATCAGTCATTGAGTTTCTATTGTGTACTAAAAGATGGCAAGTTGTTGACTCTCAAGAAAAGTCATTGAGTTCTTACGATGCATGGCCTCATTTTGTTATTTTTGTATTTTTATCTTCCAAAGGTATATGAGACTCTATATCCCTGTTTGTGTCATGTTATCAATTGAGCAACAGATTTTTTGTTCTTGTGATTGTGTTTTTCCCCCCAGCATAGGCACTGTTTCTTCTTTAGTGATTGATAAAATTTTATTTCTTGAGAATTGATTTATGTCATTTGGTAATAGGTCATATTGGCATTCATGGATCCAGTAGCTTCAAGGGCTAGAAGTTCCAGTATTTCAGAGGCTGAGGCAGGAGGACATCTGCCAGGTTACAAAGATTTTAAGAATATAATTCTTGTAAGATCTTCTCAAAGCAACACACACATTCACACACTCACACACACACACACACACTCTCTCTCAAACACATACACTCACACATACACACAGATGCACACAAATGAATGTTGCTAGAAATGGCTCATTGGAATGTTGAAAAGGAGTTTAAAAACAGAAAAAGTGCATAATCTTGAGAAAGAAATATTGAGGAATACATGAATCTTTTCATGTTTTTGAAGTCATATTACATGATATTTGGATCTCATTTTATTAAAATCTATAGCCTCTGTATATATTGAAAAAGTAGTAGTATTCATTTCTGATATCTCATCTGCCTACTCCATTGCTTGCTCTATAGGATTTAGGAGGGAATTGTCTACATGGCCAGGATGTGTGCTGTAAATGGGTTCCCTAGAACTGGTCTACCCTGAGGATATTCTACCAACAGCAACAGGGATGATGTTGAGCTCTCAATACAGTGCTGCCCTTCCAGGGCAACAGATCAACCAGAAATTTGATAGCAATACAATAAGTGAATGACCATCTTTATCATCTGTGGGATGATAGTATTTGGTTGCAGGTCCTGAAGAAGATTTCTGTATAATTGCAGAAATGTTTTTGGATTATGTGTGGCTATTTTACCCATTGATGAAAAGTACTTGTCATAAAAAACATTATGGCTCATATCACCTAAAATATTCATACTCTGGCCCTTTATATAAAAGTTGAAGACCCTAGAGTCTGTTCTCAGTGGTTGTAACACACAGATCCATGAACTGAGCAATATTAGCTTCTGTTCTTATTGGTTACATGAATTTACTTGTAAAACTTGTGCTGGTTGTGTCTATAGCTAAAGGCTTTCTTGGATTGGAGGTTCTAAATTCTAAAATTTAGGGGCACTTGTCCAAGTGGAAATACAATAAGGGTTCTACCAATATGGCAATGCCTATCACTTAGTCCTGTTGAGATTTTCAGACTGGAGAAACAGTGGCAAAGAAGTGAATTACCATGTTGACTATCCCTGTGATCCTTTAGGTTAGAGTTGTTGCTGCATGATGGGGTAGAGAGCTCACAACGTATCTCAGTGTTCCTATATTCCACGTCATGATAAGGGCACAACAGCTAAGGCTTTGAGACCTTAGGACAGGAGTGTGGATCACTATGCCATAAAAGCAGCTAACATAGCTGATTTGTAGGTGGGAAGAAGAGAGGTAGAACAGCACTAGAGAGAAAATAATGATGAACCAGATACAGAGCGTATGGTCAGTCATGCCATTATGACCTGCCCAGACACCCTAGAAGTGTGTCTTACCAATCCCCCCAGGAAAATCCTGAGGCCAATAAGCTAATATCAGACCCCAAGGGCTTTTGCTGCCTCATTATATCCCTTTTGTGCAGCACCAACTTCAGCTGCAGCTGCAGAGGGCAGTTCCACATAAACTGAGACCATCCTAGCAACTCTTATCTTGAACCTGCATATTTCTCCACTTTCTGGATAGTTGAAAGACACTCAGTTTATGTGTCAGTGTGCCTAGAAAGTTCAGGGCTTAATACCCCACATCCACCAACCCAGGATCAGGGTCCAATCATGGGAGGCATTCCTTCCAACTGTCAGAGGAGGAATTGAGCCAATTGCCTTCAGAGGCAATATTATGAAAATACACATGTATTAGGATTTCTTCCTTTCCAGTATCACTCTATTTCCCACCCCCAGTTCCTTATATGAGCTCCCATAGAAACTATGTGAGCCATGTCCTTGTCTTGTTTTTCAGAAAACACAAACTAAGACATATTTTCACAAAGATCAGAAAGAAGACTGTTTATTGTGATGACTGTTCTCTACTGTACTACTGTCCTCATTTATACAAGAGGCATTCTACAGCTGACCTGAAGAATCAGTCATGATTCACAACCAGAGGGAAAGCTCAGCAGGTGTGCTGAATGCACAACTAATTTATTAAAAATCAATAGTTTTCCTTCATAATCACAGTACCTAAGTACAAAATATAATAGAACACTATGCTCATCAAAGCAAGACAATACAAGAGAAGTGAAATCATAAGAACAATACAATCATTCACAGTAATGAATGCATAAGGTCCTTAAGAATATTTAAGGAAAATTTAATAATGAAAAGGAGGATCTAAATAAATGGAGTTTCCATATTTCTGGTAGGAAACTTTGTCAATTGTTCACAAATCAATATATTTAATACAAATGCAATCAGTTTCATTAAGATATTTTGCTGGAACACATTAAATATGTGAATAAAAGCATTTATAAAAATATTATGATTGATTTGGAAAAATAACAAAGGAGTATCATTTTACTACATATTGAGGCATAATTAAGGTAGAGTATTAAATCTTGTGTAAAAACAGTAATAGATTATTGTAAAAGAATAAAGGCTTTAAGGAATCTGAAATACAATAGTGATATTATAAACTACTACAGAAAATCACTTATTTAGTAAAATTATAGACCATACGTGCTTATTATATGGAGGACATATACTCATGGCCCTGATGCAATGTTACTCTTCACATCTATTAATGTGAAAGTTGAGACTAAAGCCATAAACTTAATAAATAAGAATTTTGCTACCTTATACAAATCTCTTTAACCCTCCAAAAATCTAATCAGGAAAAAATTGATGGATATTTTTTCATGTGAAAATAAAGGAAATAAGACCTTTTTGTGGAATGCAAAATAAAATGAAATTGTAATAAAGTGACTAAAAACTGATAAGATATTGATCCTTATACAATGTAAGAAACATTCGGAAATCAACAAGAAAATCTTGACATAGTTGATACAGAAAATAAACAAAAATTTTAAAAAGCATTCTAACAGTTTATTTTTCTACATATCCCAGGTTGTTATCTGATGCACAATTAATGAGAAACATATCAAAAATGGATATAGTCATAGATAAAGAAATCAGTGGTAATTAAGATAAAATGCCCAAAACATTTATTGGTGATACTGTGAGAAGCATATGACACAGAATATTTAAAATATAATTTTTTGGCACATAGAATGTATTGTTATGAATTTTAATGATAAAAGGAGTTGAAATCAAGAAACTTTTTAAATTTATACAGAGATATTTGACAGAATTAATTTAGTTTAACTCAAAAAAGGTGAAGAATTTACGGATTTAATTAAAATATTTTTATTTTATATGAAAAATGAACCTTGGACAATTATTTTTCAAAACCTTTAAAATTTTACACATTTACCTTTTGGAAAACAAATATGCTTTCTCAATTAAAGACTAGAATATAATAAGGTACATAAGACATCAATATACTTTTATGGGGGCCTGCCTTGCCACCGGGAACATGGCAGAAGCCCGCCTCAGACATAGTCTGCCTGGGACTGCCCCCACTGGGCCCATATTTCCACCAGGAACATTGGGGAAGCCTGCTTCAGGTATAGGTTAACTGGGATCACCCTTCCACCTGGAATATCTTGGAAGCCCACTTCAGGACTGAGCTGCCTGGGACTGCTGCCGCTGGGCCTGCCCTTCCACCAGGAACATCAAGAAAGCCCACCTCAGGCCTAAGCTGCCTGGAACTGCCAACACTGGGCCTGCCCTTCCACTGGAAACATAAGAACCTTGGACTACAGTGGACTGACATGCTGGCTGGAGAGACTCAGGAACCCCTAACCCAAACAGAAGACCTCAGCAAGCTTTGGTCACTGTAGTGAGTTTGCCCTTAAAATAGAGGTCTTCAGTGCATAAATAGGAACAGAAGTGAAACTCCACCCAACTGTAAGACCTGGGCAATCCTGGCAAGAGAGAGGGTAATCCCCCACACACAGACATACACAGAGAATATCAGACAGGTTGAGGAGTGCACCAATAAGGGCCCCCCAACTTAGAGAAAATTTAAAAAGCTTATGAGACCCCCAGCAACACAGTAGGGCTTCATCTGACACAAACACTGTAGCCAGGGAGATCTGGTGACCTGCAACAACCTGAAGATATAACAACAGCAGGAACTAAGAGGTGCCCTACATCAATACTGTTCAGCTAGTTAGCCCAGAAACAATATAGGACTCACCCAACAGGCCCTGTAGGAGGAATTCAGGTGACTGGATCCCCTCTTCATTGTGGTATTAGCAATTCGACAAACATCAACCACACAGTAGGACCCTAAAAATCACACTATGGACTGTTGGGATAGAAAGACCAGATATTTACCCAAAGGGTGAAAATGACTAAATGAAAAGACAAAATACAATCTCAAACATGTAGTTCATCAGGAGCAAGTACAGGTGATAATGAAGTTGAGGACCTTAAAAGTCATACAACAGAAATCTCTGGGAAGATAGCAAATGAAGTAAAGAAACAAATCCATGAGGCTATAGAGGAACTCAAATTAAAAATAATGTCTTACATAAAGACAGAAATCACAACCTTAGTAAATTAGTTGCTCAATATAGCTAGAGAAGAAATAGGTTTAAAAAGATACAGGAGCATGGGAAATTTATCGAAACTTTGAATGAACAATGCAGAAAATAAACAGAATCCATGAAACAAATTCAAAGAGATCCAAGAAACAAAAAATTGTATAGAAAGCTGGCAAAACCGTTTAAATGAAGCTGAGGATAGACTTTTGGACCTTGAGGATGTGATCGCAAATATATATCATGAAAGGGTAGAACTTATAAAAAAAACAAAGCAGCATGAAATAACAATCCAGCAGCTTCAAGATGATGCCAGGAGAAACAATGTAAGATTAATAGGCATCAGTGAGGAGGCAGGAGACAACACCAAGGACATAACTAAGATGTTCACAGAAGTAATGGCAGAAAATTTCCCAAACATGGTGAAAAAATCTGATATACAAATAACTGAGGCATATAGGACACCAAATAGTCATAACCAACTTAAATCTACACCCAGACATATAATAATTAAGATCTCAGACATACAGCATAAATATAGAATACTAAAAGATGTTAGAGAAAAGACACAACTCACCTATCAAGGAAAGCCTATTAAATTCATGACAGAGTTCTTAGCACAAAACTTCAGGTTAAGATAGGTTGGAGTGAAGTATTTTCAGCCCTAAAAGAAAACAACTGTCAACCCACACTGATGTACCCAGCAGAACTGTGTTTCAAACTTAATGGAGAATCAATATACTTCCATGACAAAGAACAACTGAAGAAATTCATATCCACAAAACCAACCTTAGAAAGAGTGCTGAAAGACATGCTAGATAGAGATAAAAATCACCACAATCTCCAGAACAACAACAGAAAGAAACCACCAGGCTGGACAAGAAATTAAACAAGGGAGAAAAGCAGGAAACCAATAATATGAACACAACTTGTCAAAGTCAAGCCAGTACATATCAGTACATATCAGTGATATCCATAAATATAAATGGGCTCAACTCACCTATCAAAAGAAACAGGTTGATGGAATAGATCAAGAACAGGATTCCACAATATGCTGTATACAAGAACCTTACCTGACTCAAAAAGAAACTCAAAGATTAAAAGTCAAAGGATAGAAAATGGTATTCCATGCAACAGGAACCCAGAAAAAAGCAAGGGTAGCTATTCTGTTTGCAGACAAAGTGAACTTCAAACCTAAAAATATTAAAAGAGATAAAGAAGGCCACTACATACTTATTAGTGGAAAACTACAAGAGAAAAAACTAACAATTATAAATATATATGCACCAAATGCAGGAGCCCCAACTATATAAGAGAAATACTAATGGACATGAAAAACTAAATACACAAGAACACAATTTAGTAGGAGACCCTAACACCCCACTGTCAAAAAGAGATGTCAACTAGACAGAAAGTCAGCAAAGAAATAACAGAACTGAATCATACCTGTGAGCAAAGGGACTTAGTAGATGTCTACAGAGTGTTCCACCCAACCACATCTGAATATAAGTCCTTCTCAGCTGCACATGGGTCATTCTCCAAAATAGACCATATATTAACCCATAAAACATTCTTAACTAAATGCAAAGGGAGCAAAATTGTCCCATGCATAATATATGATCATAGCACACTAAAATTGTAAGTCAATGCCAAAAAAACTTGCAAAACCTGCATAAATACATGGAAATTAAACAACAACCTTCTGAATAACCAGTGGATTACAGATGAAATTAAAGAGGAAATAAAACAAAACCTAAAATACAATGAAAATGAAGATACAATATACCATAATCTATGGAATGCAATGAAAGCAATCCTAAGAGAGAAACATACAGCAGTAAATACTCACATCAAGAAAATGGAACAAACACACATAAATAACCTAATGCTACATCTCAAGCTTCTAGAAAAGGAAGAGCAAGTCAAACCCAAAGCTCATAGAAGAGAGGAAGTTGTAAAGAATAGAGCAGAAGTTAATGCAACTGAAGCTAAAAAAATGCAAGAATTAATGAATCAAAAGCTGTTTTTTGAGAAAATAAACAAAATTAATAAACCCCTGGCCAATCTTATCAAGAAAAAGAAAGGAAAGAAACATAAATCCGTGCAATATGGATGGAAAAGAAGGAAATTACTGGAGGTCCCATGGAAATTGAAAAGATCATGAACATCTACTTTGAAAATTTTTACTCACATAGGTTGGAAAACACAGAGGGAATGGACAAATTTCTAGGAACATATGAACTACCAACATTCAAACAAGAAGATATAGCAATTTTGAATAACTCAATATCAGCTACTGAAATCAAAAACATAATTAAGAACTTACCAACAATGAAAAGCCCAGGTTCTGATGGATTGATAGTTGAATTATATAAAAAATTTAGAGAAGATTTAATGCCAATACTCCCTAAAATCTTCAATGAAATTGAAAGAGAAGCAGTCCTCCCTAACTCATTCTTGGAGGCAAGTATCACACTGATATCAAAACCAGAGAAAATCCCAACTAGAAAGGAGAACTGTAGACTAATTTCACTAATGAACATTGATGCAAACATTCTCAATAAAATATTGGCAAATAAAATACAGAAAATCATTAAGAAGATTATACACCACGACCAAGAGGGATTTATTTCAGGAACACAGGGATGATTCAACATAAGCAAATAAATTAATGTAATACACCATATAAACAGAGCCTAAAATAAAAATCACATGATCGTCTCAATAGATGCAGAAAAAGCTTTTGATAAATCCAACACTTTTTCATGATAAAAATCCTACATAAACTCAGAATACATGGTGTCTACCTCAACCTTATAAAGGCCATCTATGAGAAATCAACAGCCAACATTATACTAAGTGGACAAAAACTGAAAGCCTTCACTCTAAAATCAGGAACAAGACAAGGATGCCCACTATCACCACTCCTATTCAGTATAGTTCTGGAAATATTAGCCAGAGCAATCAGACAAGAGGGAGAAATAAAAGGCATAAAAATAGAAAAGAAGAATTAAGATTATCATTATTTGCAGATTACATGATATTCTACATAGAAGATCCAAAAAACCCCACTAAAAGACTACTAGAGTTAATAAACAAATTCAGCAGTGTATCTGGAAACAAAGTCAACACTCAAAAATCAATAGCATTCCTGTACACAAACAAAAAACTCACTGAGAGAGAAATTATGGAAATATCACCTTTAAAAATAGCATCTAAAAAATGAAATACCTAGGAATCAACCTAACCAAGAATGTAAAAGACCTATATGCTGAACTTTATACTATGCTGAAAAAAGAGATTGAAAAGGATATTAGAAAATGGAAGGATATTCCTTGCTCTTGGAAAGGAAGAACCAACATTGTGAAAATGGCCATACTCCCAAAACTATTATACAGATTTAATGCAATCAAAATATCATTGACATACATTACAGATCTAAAGAAAATATTCCTAAAATTCATTTGGAAACAGAAGAAACCTAGAGTAGCAAAGGCGATTCTCAGCAACAAAGGAAAAACAGGAGGCATCATAATTCCTGACTTGAAACTATACTACAATGCCACAATCATAAAATCAGCATGGTACTAGCAAAGAAATAGACCTGAGGCTCAATGGAAGAGATCAGAAGATGCAACACAACTACAAAGACCCTCAGCCACTTGATATTCGACAAAGGTGCTAAACATGTTCACTGGAAAAAAGATAGCATCTTTGATAAATGGATTTGTAAAAATTGGCTTTCCACATGCCGAAGACTGAAACTAGATCCATGCCTATCACCATACACTAAATTAAAAATGGATCAAGGATCTTAATATTAAAACAGAAGCACTAAGTCTACTGGAAGACAAAGTAAGTAAAAATCTTGGAGACACAGTAGTAGGGAGAGAATTCATGAATAAAATGCAAACCACATGGGAAATACTTCAAAGAATCAACAACTGGGATCTCATATTACTAAAAAGTTTTTGTACTTCAGAAGAAATCACCAACATAGTGAAAAGAAAACCCACAGAGTGGGAAAGGATTTTAGCCAACAATCCCCCAGACAAAGGACTTATATCGAGAATGTATAAAGAACTGAAAAACATCAAGCCCCCAAAATTCAAAGACCCTCTCAAAAAATGGGCATCTGAGATGAATACAATTCTCCAGTGAAAATATACAAATGACAAATAAATACATGAAGAAATGTTCACCATCACTGGTCATTCAAGAAATGCAAATTGAAACAACATTTAGATTTCAACTCACTGGAAAGAATACCTGCCATCAAGAAAACAACTGATAACAAATGTTGGTGAGGCTGCCTGGAAAAAGGAACACTGCTCCACTGTTGGTGGGAATGCAGATTGGTGAAACCACTGTG
Organism: Hydrochoerus hydrochaeris; assembly: GCA_004027455.1. Lineage (NCBI taxonomy): Eukaryota > Metazoa > Chordata > Mammalia > Rodentia > Hydrochaeridae > Hydrochoerus > Hydrochoerus hydrochaeris. The sequence continues at coordinate 33,554 of PVLA01002113.1, read as the reverse complement.
GAGGTCAGTATGGAGATTCCTCAAAAAACTAGGATTGGAAGTTCCGTTCAATCCAGCTATTCCCCTCCTGGTTATTTTCAAAAAAAACCTGAAAATGTCATGTCACAGTGATGCATGTGTACCCATGATCATAACAGCACAACTTGTGATAGCTAAATCTTGGAAACAACCAAAATACCCATCAACCACAGAGTGGGTCAAAAAACTGTGGTATTTTTATACTATGGAATACTATCCAGCTATAAAAAGGGATGGTCTGGAGGCCTTTATCTGTAAATGGGGACAACTTGAAAATATCTTGATTAGTGAAATAAACAACACTCACATTAGTAAATATCACATTGTCTCTCTAACATAAAAAATAATAAGAACAGACAGAATAATGATATCCAAAAAAGTATAATAGATATAAAAGTTTAATAGATATAATAAATATTGTAAAAGTGAAAGGGAAGGAAAGTTCTCTAAAGAATATAACAGTATGTATAGTGTGTAAATAGATGGCCATAATACTGAGCTTTTGTTGGATCATTGAACAGAAGAGTGTGCACTGTCAATGTTTGAGTGTCTAATCACTTTTTATGCTTTGACTTTGTAACTCTAACAACTATTGTTAAGTTAATAATATGTAGTGTATCAACTAGAGATTTCATGTTAATTTTTTTGAACTCTGTATTCCACTTTTCTTCTTGCTTTTCTATTTTGTCTTTTTAAATTTTTCTTTTCTTTCTCTCTTAAAATTAAAAAAAAAAAAGGTCAGAAGACCTGAGGAGCAAGAGAGGGCAAGGGGACAGGAGAAGAGTCAGAGAAGGACAGCTGCAGAGCCCACCACTGATCACCACTAAGGACTTTGGATTTGCCTTCAAAAGCACACCTTGAAGAAAATTTGATACAATACATTCATTAATTTTGTTCAAGAATCAAGGCTTCATGGCGTGGAATTAACGTCTTCTGAAAAGATGAGAACACTCAAAAGTTATTAACACTCAAAAGTTATTAATTTTAGTAATTTCAGATACTATTTGCAGATATTGCTTGTATATTGTTATTTGTGGTAATTAAATAATTTACTATAAAATAATCTCTTTATCACATTCAACATTTACTTTAGAATATGTTTTGCCAGATAATAGTCACTCATCACTTTTTAAAAAGCATTTTTTCACAGGTAAATTGTTCTCATTTCTTCATTTTTAATTTTCTTTTAAGATTTTTATAATAATTGTACAGGCAACACTTTTTATTTTTAGCCAATTATTGAAAACTTTGTCATCTAGTAAAACAATCCATTTTCATTTCATTATTTTGTCAAATTTCTATATTTTTTCCCTTTTACTTTTATACTTGTTAGTTCCCAGTTTTCTTTCTCTTTTGTATGTTTAGGTTTTGCTTTTTTGTTTTAGTGATTTACAATACACACTACACATACTCCTACAATATCTTGTATTTACTTTTAATACTTAAACCTGTATTTTTCAATAGTAAATCAGTATACACAATCAGTAGTTACTTTGAAATGATACAACATGTTTTAAAGGTAACTTTTGTTAGTATAAATGCTGTTTGTTTCGTGATCTGTGTTTTAACATATTTTGGTATGATTTAGCTTATGGAAAAATGAAAATAGTGTTAAGACAGGCTTAATTGTCAAACATAATGGGCATATATATATATTTACAATTTTAATATTCATCTCCTCTTTATGGTTCACGATGTCTATTTTAAGACATACCTTTGTCTTTTGCAATCTATTTCACTTTTAAAAAGTGAGTGCCACCTTCTGAATAGGCCTGTGTCGTAGAAGTCTGAGAAAAGCAATACAACGATCATTACTGAATTTTACAGTAATTACTAAATTTAACAGTGTATAAATGTCTTTACTCACCTTTTTTGCATATAGTTTTTATATGGGTTTTCCAAAAGTACTAGATACTGTTACTCTCATTTTCTAGATAAGAGAATTCAAGCCCAGCAGAGTTAATATTAAGTTAATATCTGCGAGACATCCAGACCCGCAATCCTGAATGCCAGAGGCAGAAATTGAGAAGGAAGCAAAGCTGAAACTGTGGCCCAAATCATGTGACTTCTAAACCCATAGGTCATTTAGCTTTGAACTACAGGATTCAGGGGTGACTCCCACCTGGCATGTGTAGAACTGTCATTCAAGATAGCCCAGGACCTGGAGAAAGAGAGGAACTTGGTTCATGATCACCCTACAAAGTTGGAAGGTATTATTTTTCTGCCAGTCTAGGAAGTGGCAACACCCATACACAGGAAATAGTTTTTCCCTCTGAGTGAAACCATGAAGAGCAAAATAGAGCCAGAGAATTTCAAGAGCAAATGTCAACACTGAGTCTTAAGCACAAGAATATAAAGGAGATTCACTTTTAAATCAGTGATAAAACACTTATAGGCACATATTCATATAAAACTGTGCAACAGTTAAAAGTCAAAAACTTTACAATAAATTATCAAAATTCCATCTTAACAGCAACAAACCAATGAGTATATTGATCAATACATCCAAAGTACATTATAATTTCAATTTACTTGTTTATGCCTTTGGGGTTCCTTCACTCCTTAATCTCTAGGTCAGCTTTCTTTTTCTTTTCTTTTTTTTTCTTTTTTGAGACAGGGTCTCACTATGTGTTCATATTGGCCTTGGGCCAATTTGTAGCCCAGGCTGGTCTCAAACTTGCAATGATCCTCCTACTTCAGTCTCCCGAGTGCTGGGATTGCAGGCATGCACCATCAGGCCTGAAAAGTTTTCTACTTATCTAATATTTCTTATCCTGCTTTATTTTCCCTTCCCATGATACTGAAACCAGAATCATGACCTCCTATGTTTGCAAATTCAGATGTTAAAATTGCAGCTGGAGATGGCAAGTGGGGGCTGATGTTTGGAGCCCTTTTTGTATCAAGCCTAGTCTTTTACATTATTGCTCTAATTTTTTATTATAATTTATTGATTAATATTTAAGAACAAGTCAAAATAAGAACATTGAAATTATTGTGCATTAATTTTAATTTAATATGTATTAATTTATATATGTTTAATTTAACATATATATCATTGGATATATGTTCAGTTTATGCACTAATAAATTGTACAGTACTGCTTCCTGATCTTTTAGTGATAAACTCACAAGTCATTGTACAAAACCTTGTATTTGAAAAAAAGAGAGAGGGAATGTGCTGACAAAGGGGAAATTAGAACAAAGGAATGAAAAAGGGTAACATTGTATACAAACTCAAAAGAATGTTTCTAATGTTTCAAATTGCATTGTACAGAATAATTTATAGTTTCACTTTTTATTGCTTTATACAGTTATAACAGAAACTAACAAAGTTTTTAAAGTTTTGACAAAATGTTTTGAGAATAGTAAGACAATTAAAACTTCTTATATTTATTATTCAGTTCACCCTGAAGTTACAGCTTGCACAGGCAGTTTACAATCCTGCACCACCATGTGAAGTAAATTCTTCCCATAGTTTCTGTCAGGTCTCTACCTAGATGCCCCTCCAACCAGGAGAGAAAATACTCCCCTAATGGATATGTTATTCACACCTGGAGGAGCACTGCATTCAACAGGAAGCTGGCAACTGCCCCCACACAGCTCAACCTGCAAGAGCTTGTTCCAGGAAAAACCACAAGACATGTTGTGCCTGCCAGCACCCCCCTACTCCCTCACCCCCACCCCACCCCACCCCGTACCCAGTGCTGTCCTGTCTATCACCTAGCCTTTGACACCCTACTCAGAGATCCAGTATTTTGCACTCCTCTTGGCAATGTCTCCCTCCCTTACCTAAACTCCCCTATAAAAACATGCTCTATCCCTTGCTCAGGGCCAACAGTCGGTTTGCCTTTGGCTCAATCTCACCTAGTCTGCACTAAAGTTCTCAGACTTAAACTTGCCTGTCATGGTGGTCTCAAATGTGTCTCAATTTCCCTAACAGTTTCTTTATGGATTTTCTTAATTTTGTGCTGCTGGGGATGATCCTTGTCTCATGTATGCTTGGCAAGTGCTCTATAATTTTGCTTTACCTCCAGCTCTACGAGCAGATTATAATTTAAACTACTCATGCATATTTCACTGATTCTTACACATTTAAAGCATATGGGAAACTAATTACTGTGAAGTAATGGTAAAAATGGACAATCCATGCCTTGAGGGTTTTGATATAAATACATTCCTATATATTCTGAGACAGACAGCTCCAAAATCTGTGGTAGTTTTCATTTTTATCCCCTAAATTTGCAAAGAGCTTTAGTTCTGAAACCTTCCACATAACTTCTCTACATTGAATTTTACAAGAAACCAACTAAGTGAGGCTCGGGATTTAGCTCAGTGGCATAAGTGCCTGCCTGGCAAGTGCGAGGTATTGAATACAATCCCGGCACCCCACCCCCCCCAAAAAAAAGAAACTAAAAAAAAAAGAAACCGATTAAGTGTTCTTTATTCATTCCTTCAAAACCTACTTGCTCAATAACCACAAGGCACTGGGTTTATAGTAGTCAGTACCAATATGGACAACACAATTCAGGCCTGGGCCGCTTCCCTCCACTCACGGGAACCTTAGTAATGCTCCAGGGTCAACCCTCCACCCTGTTCCAGGATTTAGCACACAGTGGTCCAGATGAGGGGCACAGAAGCTCCAGATCAGGCCCGGGAAAATAACTAAAATTGCAAACTGAGATGCAGATGTACTAGACCTCCTCCTGCATGTTCTATTGTAATCTTTTTCCCTGGAGCTCATTGAAAGTTCATGTGTATGGATGGTATCTTATACATACAATGATAACAGAATGAATTGAGGGAAAAGACATGTATAATAGTTATAGTGGACATAAAGAATTTGCAAAATTAGGGTTAACCTATAGCTACATGAGATGAAGCAGTTTCCCAACACTTTCTGAATTTACTTCTTCCATTTCTAATCTTTAGTTTTTTTAAAGGTTTTATTAGTACATCATTTTATAAGTAAAATTAGTGAGTAAAGTGGAAGAAAATATTAAACTCATTAATCTTCCAATCAGCACATATTAATATCTTGGCATTTGTATCTCTATTTGCATATATTTATTGATATGTTATGTGTTTTGTGCCCTATTATGAGACCTGTCCTGGAGATTTCATGAGACTTGAGAAGAAGTTATCGAGTGAAGCGTCCAGTAGAAGTTTGTTACATACAATTGATATATAGTGTATTCAATTATCTTGATTCCCTTCTGATCTTCTGCCTAGTTGTTCTATTTACTTTTGAAAATAAAGTATTAAAGTATCCAACTATTGTCCCTGCAGTTCACCTCTTGAAGTTTGTAAGATTTTCATTTATTTTGACTGTCTGTTTTTAAGTACATTCATGTTTATAATTAGTTATCTTCCTAATAGATTGAACCTTCTATTATTATAGATACCTCACTCTATAACTAATAAAGTATTCTGTTTTAAAGTGTTTTTGTCCCTTATAATTACAGCCACCTCATTTTTCCAGTGGTTGCTATTTACATGACATATGTTTTGTCATCCTTGTAATTTCAGCCTGTTTGTATCTGAGACTCAGAGTGTCTCATGCAGACAGCATACAGGTGTATCTTGCCTCTTTATCTAGTACATCAATTTCTGTATTTTAAGTATGCCATCTGGTTTAATCATATTTAATGCTTTATTGATATAGATGGATTTATATCTGGCAATTTGTTATTTTCATTATTTTATCTACCTCTATTTTTCCATTGTTTCTTACATTTTGAACTTTATCTAACATACATCTTTATTTCCTTTAATCATTGTTGCAGTTTCTTTATTTGCTTTTCTTTTGTTTTCTTTCTTTCTTTCTTTCTTTCTTTCTTTCTTTCTTTCTTTCTTTCTTTCTTTCTTTCTCTTTCTTTTGTACTGGGTTCTGCAGTGGTGCTAGGGATTGAAATATGTGTGTAGGCCATGCTAAGTTCTTGGTCTAGTTCTTTAATTATGGAATCTCTTCCACCTGTCTTGTACCCCAGATCACTGCTACAGTGATGTGGGATCCTGCGTTACTTCAACAGCCTGATCCAAACTACAATACTCTGCAACATTGGAATGTAGAGTCTACATGGGATGTTTCAGGGTGCATTTTTGCTCAATTTCCTTTCCATTTATTAGTTAAAACAATCACCCAATGATTATTTAAGCTTCCTACCTTCTTGTCAAGACAGTAATCTCTTGACATTAACCTAAGTAAACAGTATAAGGAATTTTCTGTTTAAGCAAAAACCTTCTAGCTCTGAGGAAGAAGGCAGCTCTCCCTTTACTAGAATCATCCCTGGAGAAGATGTCTGAGGTTGCCCTTGCATCTACCATTCTATGCAGTAGTTATAACTTGGCAAACATCTGGTTGAGGATGCAATAGATACCTGTGGTCTTTTCTTACCTATGTGCAGTTTCCTTTGTATGAAAACTGTTTTATACTCTGGTTTCAGAGAAGTATACAAATGAGAGTATGTTAGAAGGTAAAGAAAACTGGATTTTTAACCCAGATTATTCTTGTAACAGAAATGGCAGAATATATTAAAGGAGAAGTTGCAATGTTTTTGAAAATAAGCAAAAATGTGACTCCACTGGTTACAATACCAGAAGATAAGAAGAGTAAATGATGTTATTAGTCTCACAGAAACTGTGATAAAAATAACTGGAAAGGGGAAAAGAAACCTGTGATGTTAATTGGAAAGCAATTTAACTCACCTGGGATTTATGATTGGCCCTGATAACACAGACAGGCTAGGTGCAGGTGGGTTGTGAAGTCCTGTGGCAATGACTTGAGGTCACTGCAGTTCGACAAGGATATATGTAATGAGAACAAGCCAGTTAGGATTAGCCAATTAGGATTATCAGTACTCTGGAAACCAATAAATAACAAAGTGGAAAGCTGCTATTTGTTACAGGGAAATCTGGAAGTGACCTGAGTGTTGTTTCTCATAAATAGCTGTTAAATGTTTGAGCTTCCCTTTTTATAAATTGCCTATTTAAATCTTTACAATCATGTGTTCTAATGGGGAATAAGTATATTTTTGTCATTATGTGGTTTCAATTGGATCTGGATCATTTTCTGATTTATGAAAGATTTTTATATGATTTAAAAATAGATCTTATCAGTTTGGGATACCAATAATTGCTATACTCTATCTACAAACTTCTCCTGAATCACAAGCTGGAAAAACACAAAAAATTAGTAAAAACTTGGTGAAAATTTGACGATCCTATTAAATTTAACTACAAGTACCATTCCAATGGTAACTTACTCATCTTGATCAATGGCTCTTGCTATATAAAATGTTAAATAATATTTGTTATTAAAAGTATTACTAAGAGCAAATGTGTTGTCTTAGTTACTTTTTCACTGGTGAAACAAATACCCACTACCCAAAGTTAAAGAAGAAATGGCTTATTTAGCTCATAGTTTGTAGAAGTTTCAGTCCATAATCAAGTGTTTCCAATGCAATGGGGCCATGGCAGACAGACATCCCGGAAGAGAAACAGTTCGTGATGGGCAAAAAAGGTAGAAAAGCAAGCAAGAAATGACCATAAGAGCTTCTTTCTTCAACTTTTATATTTTATCTAGGCTACCAATCCCCAATTAATAAGCCATTCTGCCTCTATACTTCTTGCTTGCTAATATCTAGACTATCAGAGGTCAAGGCCTGATATTCTGTGAATGATCCTGATCAGTGCTCATCCACATAAATAAATCTACATCCAAATCCTACTTACTACTTTGATGTTTCTACTTGCCATTGCATCTGGCTGAGAAGGCTGAGCATGCTGACTTTTTGGTCACTGAACATGGACCTCAAGGATAGAACAAGGACCTCTCCAGATCCCAGTGAGAAGATGCATTTCTCAAGTCCCTCAGAGATTTGAAAAAAGAATTCCTCACTCCAGCTTGAGTGATTCACATTAGACTCCAAAACAAGGAGGATGAAGTCTGTCTGTCTGCTGCTTGCCTGATTCCAATAACACCCACAAGGCATATCAGTTAGTCAGTATGTCAACCCTACTCAGTTCAATCAGAAGGGGAGTATAATCAACTCTCACTAGTCAGGACCATCCTAAAGGAAAGGAGGTTGGAATATTTAACATCTGAATGCATGTTAAATGAATGTCTGTGTGAGTGGAATGAGTTGTGTAAGTGATAGTCTTCTCTGTGGACCAAGACTAGGAAGCATTGGTCAGGGTGACTTATTGGGCACTCACCTTCTGTTCTGTGGCAAACAAGAGATGGTGTAAAGTAGACCTCACATCATCCTTAGCTAAGTCATACCAAGTCCCAGGCAGGCATCTGTATGGTCTCTCTCTAAGGGGCACCCACCCTTTGTCTGTTGTGTTATCATTCCAGGGTATACAACACACAGGTTGGATTTCAGATATGAGTTAATTAGTCAAAACTCACTGTCTCTAACAGCAGGAAAAAGGGCTTTATAGAGTTAAAAATGAAATTATATTGCTCCTTGCATCTCTAAGGTAAAAATAAGAAAAAAAAGTCCTATTCTGGGCTGGGGATACATCTCAGTGGCATAAGTGCTTGCCTGGCTAGTGAAATATCTTGACTTCAGTTCCCAGAACCAAAGAGATAAGCAGACAGAGAGACAGCAGACTGAGAGATAGATAGATAGATAGCAAAAGGGAGAGAAAGAGAGAGAGAAAAACACAGACAGAGACCCATTCTTCTTGAGAATTGACAACCTCATCAGCCACCACAGTTGCTGTCAACATCTATAACCTCACTCTCCACTCCTGACTGGTCTACTTATAGGCAATTTAACTGGTTCCAGCATTTGGCCACAGAAGCCTCTTGAAGACACACCTATCTTGGTCAGGTGGAATCATCTCATGTCCTGCAATTCATTCTTAGTTTCACATATTGAATGGGGAAAAATTGGACTGTCAGCCCTGACCCATGAATTGCCAAAGTTCACCCTGCCTAATAACAATCCAGTAAAGCACTTCTCAAAGACATCAAAAAGGAAAACAAAAATCCATCAAGCACTGTTACCCAGAAATCTGACAAAAGAAAAACATCTATGTACACAAAAAATAAATTCTCCTCCATATGTGAGACTCTTAAGAAGTCTGATTATCCAGGTCCAACTTAACCTGAACTTCTCCTCACCTGTCATGACTAGATGGCTGGGACACATTGAACTCTATCAAATTGGACCCCTGAGAGCACACTGTCATTACAAAAGTTGGGAGCAAACGTGGCTTTCCTGGTAGACAATGGAACAGAACTCTCTGCCTTCAAAATACCCTTCTGTGAATAATTTACCATCACTGGTACAACTAGGACTTTGCCTCTTTGCCTTTGTGCCTTATGCCAGGCACAATCTTATAGCCTGGGAGGACATCTCACCAAACATAAAATCCTGTCACCACGTCAGTCAATCTACTTGTTGTTAAACCCAACACTTCTCCTGAGAGGAAGATGCCAGTATCAGCCTCAGAGAGATAACCACAATTCTGAAATTCTGAAAATTCTCCTCACAGAGGTATGAGCCAAGACTCACCTCTGGGCCTAAGGAGTAACCATGCTCCAGCCACAACTCAGCCACCTAATGCAGTTTGGGATCCTGATGGTTTGTTAATTACTTCATAACACTACTCTCCACCCAGTAACTGGCCATTATAAAATCTCCATGCTTCCAACAATGTATCCATCATATTGCACTGCATGGTTCCTGACCTATACACCCCTTCTGGACTTTTTTAGATTTAAAAGATGTCCTCCTCTGCCTGTGGGTTTCTCCCATAACACCCTTTGATTAGAAAAATCCTTACACAAAAATTCAGCTCATCTGGACTCAATTGCCATAAGGGGTTAAGAAGTCTCCCACTATTTTCATGGAGGCTCTGACAACAGTTTTGGTCAAACTACTAGTACCTTTTCTCTGAGACAGCATATTTCTCTGTCCCTACAAGCTCCATTTCAGTTCTCCAAGTAAACAGGTGAACCCATCAAACTGCTAAAATACACCTCTCCTTCCTGTAAAGTCTGTTCAGAATCTACAAGCTGACAATGCTGCCAGGAATAATCCTGTATACAGTGCCTCAGTTTTCTGCTACACAAAGTCTGCTGGTACAGTTGCCTGGACCTAAAGAATGCCTTCTGCCTTTGGTTTGCTCCTGTCAACCAGCCCTCTTCACCTTTAAATAAGACGACTTCAGTTCTGGACTCAAAAGTCAACTGACTTGGATTCAACATTCCAGAGGTTCAAAAACTTGTTTCATTAGTTTCCCAGTTGATTAACTATACCAAAACTGCTGGCTAAAAAGACATAAAAGATCTACTGCAATATCTGGCAGAAACTGGCTGCAAAAGAAACTCCACAAATTTCTTGGAGTTGTTGACTTCTATAAAATCTGGATCCTTGAGTTCACAGAAGCAATGATGTTTTCTTAGACTGTCAGGCCCTGAGAGTGCCCAATGGCTTTCCTGTACAAACACTTGGATCCAGTCACTAATGGCTGCCTCCCTTTTGCCTACACATTCTAACAGCCATTCTCCTTCTGGTTAAAAAAAAAGAAAAGATAACTGACAAGCTCACCTTATACTATATATATAACTGTCCAAATGTTGTGCTGGACCTCTCTCAGTACCATGACTGCATGGCAATGACTGATAAACAGTGAGCCAAAATGAACCTAACAGATGCTGAGTACACCCTGTTTATGGAAAGTAGCTCTGTTATAAATGGACTTTGACAGACTAGATGTGCTGTGGTCACCTTGGACAAAGATATTTTGGCCAACTCTATGCTCAAAACAATCTGATCCAGAGGCATAAACCTCTCCAGTGAGCCAAATGACTGAAATATTAACCCCAGGCAGAAAAACTTCACCTGGTACTCCTGGAAGATCCACCTTAATCAGAGCCAGATTTGCTCCAAACATGTTCTGAAAGCTCAAACCTCAGTGCTGGAACCTGTACTCCTGCAGCCAGCTCAGGCTTCACCATGTGTGTCACCAGTCCTGACCTCCACTTGGTGTGATTTAGAACTCATCTGTACCTACTCAGGCTGGCCAAGAAAACAAAAGTTTATGTGGTGTTTCTCTGAAACTCATCCCTCGATATGGTCTGCCCTTCATTATTGGCAGTGATGATGGGCCTGCATTTGTAGCAGATATAATTCAAAAGTGGCAGAACTGTTAAAAATTAAACACAGTTGTGTGAGGCATACAGAACTCCAGCCACCTACAACCAAAGCAGATCTACACCCAGACATATAATAATCAAGATACCAGAAATTCAATATAAAAACAGAATATTAAAAGCCATCAGAGAAAAGAAACAGATTACCTATAAAGGTAAGCCCATCAGAATCTTGGCTGACTTCTCAACAAAAACCATCAGATCAAGAAGAAGTTGGGATAAAGTGTTACAAGCCCTGAAAGAAAATAATCTCCAGCCCAGATTGATGTACCCTGCAAAACTGTTACTAGAGGTTGATGGAGAAACAAGATGCTTCCATGACAAAGAGGAACTGGGCAAGTTTGTGACCACCAATCCAACCCTGCAGAGAATGCTGAAGGACATTCTAGAGAGAGGAAAAAAAAATACCAGTATTTTAGGAAGAGTGGAAGAAAGGCCTCAATGAGTGGGGCAGGAAGTAGAATGAAGGAAAAAAGTAGTCAAACAGGCAGAAAAATAACATGGCAGAAATGAGGCAGAGAAGGATAACTAGAAACTATAATATAGATGGCCTTGATACACTATATTGTAAATAGTGCACCAGGATTTAAAAAACCACATTACTCACAACTCTGCTTAGATGTATTATATTCTGTTCCAGTCATTCTACCTGTACTAGATTTGAGGGCACAGACAGTATTCCCAAAAATAACAGGATGTAGTATGGTAATCATCCTTAATATCCTATTAAAGCTCTGTAAAACCTACACTGTTTTACCATGACTGATAGCAATCAAATCTGGTTTGTTGGATTGCTGTTTTATATGGATAGATTTTATTCAAAGCTGTTATGATTGATAGTATCAAATCTGAGAGTATGGGCAACTGCACTTAAGATGACAAGATCCACTAGAATATCTACTATGGTTTGATTATTACCTGCCTTTGAAGTTTTATACTGTCTACAATGTTTTATTTTACTAATATTGTTATTTACTGCTATACTCAATTATACTGCTATATTCAATTATGCCTGATGATATAGAGACTCTATTGAAGATAATAAGAAACAAAAGAGTAATCATTGTAGATCACCTTGTACTGTGGTTTTATATGACTTTTTGGTTTGGTGTTTTTATAGGAATTTGTTGTGTTTTGTCTTGCTATGTTTTGTTTTTCCCTCTAATACAGAAAGAATAGAAATACACGTAGAGATTCATGCATGTGTAGCTGTTTACACTCTCAATGTTTGACTATCTACTTTGTAGACTTTAATTTTGTAACTATTTCTAAGAGGGCAGTATATAATTTATCAACTAGTGATTTCTTATTGTTCATCTTTGTTTTGGAATTTTGTATTTTCTCTACCTTTTACATGCTTTTGTTTCTCTTTAAATAAAAAAAAAAACATTACTCACACCACTCTGTTTGGATGAATTATATTCTGTTCCACTCATTCTACTTGTACTAGATCTGAGGGCAAACAGTTATCTTGAAAATAGCAGGATATAGTACAGTAACCATCCTTAATTTCCTATTAACTTAATCTGAAGCTCTGTATAACTTAAACTGTTTTACCATGACTGATCTTAATTGAATCTGGTTTGTTAGATTGCTGTTTTGTATTGACAGATTTTATTCAAAACTGTTATGATTGATAGTATCAAGTCTGAGGGTATAGGCAACTACACTGAAGATGACAAAAGTCATGAGGATACACACTCTGGTTTGATTATTACCTGCCTTTGAAGTTTTACACTGTCTACAATGTTTTGTTTTTACTAATATTTTTATGTACTGCTATATTCAATTATACTGCTATATCTAAATATGCCTGATGATATAGACAATTCTATTGAAGCTAACAAGAAACAACATAGTAACCACTGTAGATCACCTTTTACTGTGCTTTTATATGACTTTTTGATTTCATTTTTTTAAAATTTTATTTAAAGAGAAACAAAAGCATGTAAAGATTAGAGGTAATACAGAATTCCAAAAAAAATAAAGAATAAGAAATCACTAGTTAAAATTGCATATGGTCGTCCTTGAAATAGTTGCTCAAGTTACAAAATTAAAGCCTACAAAGTAAATAGTCAAACAGTGAGAGTGTAGACAGCTACACATGCATGAATATCTGCATGCATTTCTGTACTTTCTGTATTAGAGGGAAAAATGAAACTTAGCAAGACAAAACAAAATAAATTCCTATAAAAACATGAAACCAAAAAGTCATATAAAACCACATACAAGGTGATCTACAATGATTACTGTGTTGTTTCTTATTATCTTCAATAGAATGTTTATATCAACAGGCATAATTGAATATAGCAGTATGATTGAGTATAACAGTACATACCAATATTAGTAAAAATAAAACTTTGTAGACAGTATAAAACTTCAAAGGCAGGTAATAATCAAACCATAGTGGATATTCTAGTGGATCTTATCATCTTAAGTGCAGTTGCCTATACTCTCAGACTTGATATTATCAATCATAACAGCTTTGAATAAAATCTATCCATACAAAACAGTGATCTAACAAACCAGATTTGATTATGATCAATCATGGTAAAACAGTGTAGGTTTTACAGAACTTTAGATTAAGTTAATAGGAAATTAAGGATGATTACTTTACTATATCCTGTTATTTTTGGGATTACTGTCTGTGCCCTCAAATCTAGTACAGGTAAAAATGACTGGAACAGAATATAATACATCTAAGCAGAGTTGTGAGTAATGTGGTTTTTTAAATCCTGGTGCACTATTTACAATATAGTGTATCAAGGCCATCTATATTATAGTTTCTAGTTATCCTTCTCTGCCTCATTTCTGCCATGCTATTTTTCTGCCTGTTTGACTACTTTTTTCCTTCATTCTACTTCCTGCCCCACTCATTGAGGCCTTTCTGCCACTTTTCCTAAAATACTGGTATTTTTTTTCCTCTCTCTAGAATGTCCTTCAGCATTCTCTGCAGGGTTGGATTGGTGGTCACAAACTTGCCCAGTTCCTCTTTGTCATGGAAGCATCTTGTTTCTCCATCAACCTCTAGTAACAGTTTTGCAGGGTACATCAATCTGGGCTGGAGATTATTTTCTTTCAGGGCTTGTAACACTTTATCCCAACTTCTTCTTGATCTGATGGTTTTTGTTGAGAAGTCAGCCAAGATTCTGATGGGCTTACCTTTATAGGTAATCTGTTTCTTTTCTCTGATGGCTTTTAATATTCTGTTTTTATATTGAATTTCTGGTATCTTGATTATTATATGTCTGGGTGTAGATCTGCTTTGGTTGTAGGTGGCTGGAGTTCTGTATGCCTCACACAACTGAATGTCATTTTTTTTCCCCATGCTTGGGTAATTTTCCTTAATTATTTCTGTGAATAGACTTTGTAATTCACCTGTATGTATTCCTGCTTCTTCATTCACATTTCTTATTCTTGGATTGTAGATTCTCTTGTCATCTTCTAGCCTTTGTATTGTTACTGCCTGTTTCCTTGTTGTTTTTAAGAGATCTTTCCTTTCATAATCACACACTGCCAACTTGTCTTCAAGTTTTGATAGTTTATCCTTAGTTTCTTTTAGGGAGTTTTGATAGCTTTCAATGGAGTTTTTAATTTCCTGTTAGTCTCTTTGAATCTGCTTCATGTATTCTATATTTTCTTTATATTCTTTATCTAATGTTTCTCTCCTTTTTTGGTTTCATGTTCTTATAGGAATTTTTTTTTGTTTTGTCTTGCTATGTTTTGTTTTTCCCTCTAATACAGAAAGGATAGAAATACATGTAGAGACTCATGCGTGTGTAGCTGTTTACAGTCTCACTGTTTGAATATCTACTTTTTATGCTTTAATTTTGTAACTTGAGCAACTATTTCTAGGATGACAGTATGTAATTTATCAACTAGTGATTTCTTACTGTTTGTCTTTTTTTTAAATTCTGAATCATTTCTATCCTTTTCCTACTTTTTTTCTTTAAATAAAAAAAGATTAAACAAAAATTACATACAGCATACAGGCCATTAAACTCTGAAAGAGTTCCATATAGGAAGAATTTGTAATCAGTTTAGATGAAGAAACATTGCACTCAAATCCTTGCTCTGGTCACCTAGTGGCAGACCCAGTCCACTCATGGTTGAAGGCTGAGGACACTGTTCACAGGATTGCTTTGGAACAGATGGGCCTAAATCATGCCTACCTCTATAATCCCTATAATAAGGGAAACAAACCACAAATTCCTGGTGGGAAAATTTTGAGTCTTACGGATGTTGGCTAAGACCTGTCTTAGATTGCTTGTAGTTGGATTTTGTCTCAAATGATCATATGTAATATGCCTAACAAAGATTTACAGGGAAATTGAAAGAGGGGGAAACTGTAGCAGAAGATGTGCACCCACCCTGCTCCCCACCACACAGTATGGTTCAATTTGTTAGTTGCTAGGTAATAGTTTCAGTCACAGTTCCTGTTACTTTTGCTTCTTAGATATGCCTGGTCATCGTGATGAATAGCTGGTCACTATGGTACATGTTGAAAGAATGAATCTCCAATTAACAAGCCATTCTGCCTCTGAAGAAGTAAGTACTTCTTGCTTGCTTATCCTACATAAGCCCTAGAACATCAGAGATCAAGGCCTGATATTTTGAGAATGATCCCCATCAGTGCCTGTTGACATAAATAAATCTGCCTCTAAAACCTGGGTGTTTTTTGTTTGTTTGTTTCTGCTTCCCATTGCAGTGTGAACTCAAAGTGCTTTGGTAGCTCCACCCCCACAGCTTCTCTCTTTAGCACCTTTCCTGCAGTTTTCCTCAAGTGATCAATGTTTCTTGTTCCTCTGAACTTCTGACATCTCCTCTGACTACTTTCAGCTTCACACTCACAGTTTCACACAATCTCTGGCCTGCCAGGGCTTCTTCTGAAATCTGGGTGGAAGCTTCCCAGATACCACAACTCTTGCATTCTCCATGTGCCTAAAGCTGACACTATGATGGTGCCAAAGTCTTCAGACAGCTAGAGAAGTACCTAGGTTCCCTTCTGTCTTGGCTGTAGAGGTTGAGCACCTGAATTCCTAAGCATTCTAAAGCCAACCCTGAGAAACAAATTCTTTTGGCTGCAACCATTCTAGACCTCTGCTGTTCTGGGTTTCTCTTCTCAAAGGAAAGTCTTTGCAATTTTGAGGGTGCAAAAATAGGAGTTCTCTGTTTTTTTACAACGTTTTCAGGTCATCTTATCTGTTGTTTTCTGAAATACACTGCTTTTTCTTGCTAGTTTTTTCAGCAACCAGTTTCTCTTCTGTTCCATCTTTATAGGCCACAACTTTACTGGAGTTTCCTTTCTAGCCAAACTCAAAATGCTTTAAATCATTCTGAAGGGCATTTTGCTATTGATTCTTGACATAAATTTGGCTAAAAGCTTCCAAAAGTAACCATGCCATCACCTCAACATTAGACTGCCTTGAAATTTTTTTCTGACATATTAATTATTCCACCATTGGTAATCTCAGTCTCAGTCTCTGGATACAAGCAAAATGCAGGCAAGCTTTCTGCCATAACATAACACATATTGTCTGGCATCCAGTAGCTAATGTATTTCTTCTTCCCAGCAGAACTTCCTGAGCCTGGTCTTTACTGGCATCATTTCTATCAACATTCTGACCTTCTAAACTCTAACTCTTCCTAATCTGAAGTACAATCTAAGGTTTTCCAGCTCTGCTTTTTCATCCAGCATTTTCAAACCTTTTCTACGTCTTTTCTTCCCACAAGCTAGCCCCAAATACCTTTAAATCACATCGTCAAATGAAGACCATGCATCAATTCCACTTCTCTGATACCAAATTTTATCTTTAGTTGCTTTTCTTGTGGCTGAAACAAAATGCTCAACATTCAAAGTTAAAGGAGAAAAGGTTTATTTAGCTCGCTGTTTATACAGGTTTTAGTCCATAATCAGTTGGTTCCAAGGCAGAGTAGCACAGCAGATAGGCATCACAGAGTAGAAATAATTAATCCCAGTCTCACACACTTTAGATCCAGCCACCTCTGGAAAGCTCTACTATGAATGCATGAGGCACTGAGGGTACCTCTAGACACAAGCCATAACAAGTGTCATTTCTGGGGGGAAGGGTATACATTGTGTTGTAACACATCACTTATTCATATACTGGAACACACAGCTACTGAAATACTACCAGGATCATAAACTTGCAGGAGTAATGAAAAGGGGGTGGGGGAGAAAATAGACATCGAATCTGGAAGAGTAGTGAGCATTGGAAAGTGAATACTTGTGAATTTTTGTTTTCATATCTTTATTTAGGTCTGGTGATTTTTTTTTCTGTCCCTCACGTGAGCACCTAGAAGTTGTTAACATCTGATTTTCTCTCTGTCTGTCTTTGATCCTAACATGAGCACCTCTATGTTCCTTCTGGCCATTTGATTCTTTCCTGCCCTTCATGTTAGGTAAGTATGAGGAGGCAGGCAGCTCACAAATGGGTAACTTAGAGCTAAAAAATAAGTAATGAGGAGATATATCTCTGGTGCAGTATAATGATAATATAAATGTATGTGCATAGGTTTGTCTTTTACACATTAAAAGTCTTTAGGTGGTTGCCCCTTATTTCCTTTGCATTTCATTTGATAAGGGAGCTGGTTACTTTGGATTTTCATGCTCCTTGCTACATCTGTTTTGCTTTCAATTGTGTGTAGTAAACTTTTGTGTTAATTGTGTAACATGGCACCTTCCTGGGTCTGGTTACTCTCTGCTCTTTATCTTTGTCTTTCTAATTATTGGAAACCAAAAGTGCATTTAATAAGATTCCTTATTAATTATTTCTATAAATTTCAATGAGATTTTATTTTATCCTTTTTCTTGCCTGTGACCCCCTGTCTTTACCGGAATACACAGAAATTTCCACATTGTTATGAAAAAGCTAAAAGTTTATTAAAAATTGGAAGTGAGATCCAAATCTCCACTAGTGCACTGTGTGATACTCTGATAAAAGCAACACAAAGGAACACACAAGTGTCACTTCAGAAACTACCCATGGAGACAAGAAGAAGCAGTGACCAGAAGAGAAGCACAAGCGGTTTCCTTGTGGTCTCATGATCCATTTCTTGATGTGATGTTTATATACGTGTCTTCATTTTACAAATGAATCATACTGTTTGTTACACTACCCTTCCATAAGAAAGAAGTTTAAAAACATTTTCAAATAGCTAATACTTTCCTGTTTGAATGAATACATGAAAATAAATGAAGTATATAAAATTGGGGGAAATTTCATACAGGTACTGATACAATGCTTATTTAACCACAGCCCAGAATTTTCTGAGTGGAAAGCTTCCTGGGAATCATCAAGTCCAGCAGGTGTTGGCTCTTCATGGAGTCCATTCTGTACATTCTGCTACAGTGGGACAAGGCAAGGCCAGATGGAAGCATTCCAGCCAAGCTCTTCAGGGGACTCTGATGCACAGATTATTATATATCAGTGAGCCATTCAGGGCCAGCATGTTCCCAAAATGCCACAAAGGTCAGATTATCAGATGCCAAAATGCCCCTGCCAAGAACCCAGACTAGATAATTTCACTACAGAGGAGCAAGAATCACTATCCTTAATAGACTGATGAATGATA
Organism: Hydrochoerus hydrochaeris; assembly: GCA_004027455.1. NCBI lineage: Eukaryota > Metazoa > Chordata > Mammalia > Rodentia > Hydrochaeridae > Hydrochoerus > Hydrochoerus hydrochaeris. The sequence goes on along the minus strand of PVLA01002113.1, from coordinate 14,774 downwards.
TTTGTTGCTATGATTAAGATTTTTTTCATTTTGGAAATAACAGTGTTTTCTAATATGCTCTGGATTTCATACATCCAATGCAGCATTAATACCTTTATTCTGTATTAAATGGTAACAGTTTGTAGATTCATGGACTGTTAAAACTGGATGGCTATGAGCCTACCTCATCATTTTTTGGTTGAAGAAAGCAACACAATAGGGCTGAGGATTTAGTTCAGTGGCATAAGTGCCTGCCTTGCAAGCATATGGTGAGTTCAATCTCCAGTACCAATAAAAAAACAAATGTAAAAAAAAAAATAAAGCAACACAATAGAGACTAAAAATTTGTGACTTGTTTCTAAAACCCAGTTCTCTGTTTTAATAGATTAGATTTCTTTTTATTGTATGGTGAGGTGACTTACTTTACAATACATATTTTTCTTAATTATTCGCTTGCTTCTTTCCCCTGTAATTCACCTTATTGTGATTTTTGTGATTGTTTCTATGCAAATTAATTGTTGCTGAACAACAGTGAGATGGCAAGTTTTAGAAAAAAAATAAAGGAAATAAAGCTCCATAGAAGAGGACAGGCTTTGTTGGGGTTAATGCCTGAAAGGGACTTCTGGCAAGCACACATCAGAGTTACAACATTCTTACAGGCTGAGGAGTTTATATAGTCACAATGACAGAGGGGTACAACTTAATGTAATGACATAGTAAGGAATGCTGAAATACTGAATCCAGGAGAGCCAAGGAACCATGGATTCAAAGTACAGTGACGGACCCAACAAAACCTACCAAAAGCAGAAACCACAAAATTAGAACCCTGTTAGTGATTTCATGAGGCATCTTACAAAGATCATCTTCAGGAACCCTACACATGTTAATACATTTCTGCAAGTGCAAACACTATTTTGGAATATAATATACTCACTATAAACACTTAGCTCTTTTCTTCGTATGTGTACATCTCTTTATAGCTATATTAGTCAGCTTTCCAGCAGTGTGACAAATCCCAGTGAAAAACAAATTAGAAAGTTGTATTTTGTCTCACAGTTTCAGAGCTATCAGTCCATGGTCACTTGGCTCTGTTGCCTCTGGCACAGTGGGCAGGCAGAACATCATGGGAGAGGGGGTGGGAAAAAAAGCTGCTCATCTTATATCAATCAGGAAGTGGAGAGTGAGAGATTGCACCTGTATTATATATTCTACTTATTTGGAAGATCTTTGATTGTCAGGGCTATGTCCCCAACTTTCTCTGTAATTGTACACAATGGGAGATTAAGAACACATCCTTCAGAATCCAAAGGGGGCTGTATCTTGGACCCTCACATGGAGATAAAATCTACAGTTGATCAAGGCCTTTATCTCAAAATAGCATAATATTTGCATGTGAACTACATAAATCCTTTGAACTTTTCATGTAGACATTCTGACTATTTTAAGTCATTCTTCTTTTGACATCTAATATAATGTAAACTTTATTTAAACAGCATATTGTGCATAAAGAAATAATGAGAAGAAATTAAAACAAGTTTATTACTGAAACAATTTTTATTGTGTATATTTTCAGTTGATTTTTCAGATGCAGAATGACAACCCTACTGACTATTGAAATTATAACATCACCATCTGCTCCTCTCAACAAACCTGGCAACCTAGGTCCAGAGCAGAACCATCTTGAGCATATCATTCTCCTTTCAACTTTTGTTCAACAATTATACTTACAGGGGTTATTTACATGGGTTTCCTTCTATATCCCCAGGGTTACCACTACTTTGAGGTTTAGGATGCAGGCTTCACTAAACCCAAAACCTGGAACCAATAAACAGCAAAATGTGGAGAAACAATAGAGGAAACATAGGCAATATATTCCATTTAAAAATTAAAAAAAACTACTATACTGGAGATTGCAGGAAAGACTGCTGGAGAAGAAGGACAGACAGCTCTGATATTCCCATGAAACATGTCTTGGTTGGGACATGCAGAACAATGACAATGTGGCTGTGTGTCTGCAAAATTTAGACTTAATCTAATCAAGCACTTAATATATGGTATGGTTTAGAACTCAAATGTTCTTTCAAAATCTCCTGTGGTCAGGGCTGATGTTTTTAGCAGGTGATTCAATCACTAGGGGACTATACTCATCAATGTATTCATCCACCAATATGGTCATAACCAAACGTGCTTGTAGGAGCCGGGGCATGTTTGCATGAGACAGTCACCAGCAGCACAGCCTCTATGTGTGTATTCTTGTCTCTGGTTTCTGCAGCCATAGTGTGAGCAGCTTTTCTCCTGCAAAACTTTTCATTATGTCATTTCTGCCTTGGAAACAGACAACCAGGTATGAAACCATGAGCCAAAATAAGACTATTCCTATGTATGTTGTGGGTATTGGTATTTTGTCCCAGTTACAGGAAAGTGAATTATATGATAAGTAATATATGACCTTCAAATGCAGTATGGTTTTAAGTCTGTTTTGTAAAATCCTATATAGAAACTTTTACATAATAACCAATCAAAGTGTAAAACAAAATTTTATATTTTATTTTAAAGATAATAAAACAAAAGAGGAAAGAACAAAGCAGATCAGAACAGAATAATGTAAGCAATACAACACTTTACAACAAGACAACTGGATATTAACAGTAGCTACCATAATGTCTCTTTCTTTGTAATAGTTGAGCATGGATTCACGTACAATAATATAAAACATAACAAAATAGCATAAAACCATTCAAGAGAATGAAAAAATTGCAGGGCGTTCTAAACCAAATAACAGAAAATGAAGGATGGCTACTATAATATTTCATTTTCCATAAAAAATTGGTTTATATTATTACACATATTAAAATCCAGTAAGACACAACATGATAGAACCAATGGTAATAGAAGAACAAATGCATGGTAGGACTTCAAAGCAAGATGATATTAAATCAGCAATGGCTGCCATTATGTCTTGTTTTCTTCAAAGTAGATGTTCATACGATCACATATAATAAAATCAAACAAAACAGAATAAAACCATTCCAACCAAATGAATGAAAAAATTATAAAACTTTAAAGCAACAAAATGAGGAACCATGATTACCATAGAATCTTATGTACTTTCACCATTTCTTACACTAGGGAGACTATACGATATTTATACATGTGAGTTTGATTTATTTTGCTTGTGAGTATGGTCTCAAGTTGCATCCATTTATTTATAAATATCTCAATGTGATTGTTCTTTATAGCTGAGTAGTACTCCATTGTATAAAAGTACCACAATTTTTTTTTATCCATTTCTCAGTTGATGGGCAGTTAGGTTGTTTCCAAGACCTGGCTCTTACAAATTGTGCTGTGATAAACATGGGTGCACATATATCACTGTGGTATGATGTTTTTCAGTTCTTCTGGGAATATGCCTAGAAGTGGAATAGCTGGGTCAAATTTGACTTCCAATCCCAGCTTTTTGAGGAATCATCAGACTGAACTCCACAGTCATTGCACCAGTCTACACTCCTACCAACAGTGCAGAAGAGTTCCTTTTTCTCCACAGCCTTTCCAGCATTTGTTGTTGGTAGGTTTCTTGATCTTGGTCATTCTTTATGGAGTGAGATGGAATTTCAGTGTGGTTTTAATTTGCATTTCTCTAATGACTAATGATGATGAACATTTTTTTTCATGTATTTATTTTCCATTCATATATCTTCATCTGCAAACTATGAATTTATCTCAGATGCCCAATTTTGGATTGGGTCTTGGAATTTCGAGGGTCTGATTTTTTTTAATTCTTTATCATTTCTAGACAGAAGTTCTTTGTCTGAGGGACAGTTCACTAATAATTTTTCCAACTTTGTGGATTTTCTTTTCACTATTCTGGAGATTTCCTTCTACATGCAGAAACTCTTTAATAAGACGTGATCCCAATTACTGATTCTGGGAAGTATTTTCTAAGCAGTTTGATTCTTTTTCATTAATTCTCCACCTGCCCCTATGTCTTCAAGATTTTACCTACTTTGTCTTCCAACAGATTTAGCATTTCTATTTTAATATTTAGATCTTTGATTCATTTAGACTTTAGTTTAGTAGACAGGGATAGGCATGGATCTAGTTTTAGTTTTCGGCATATGGATAGCCAATTTTTCCAGCACCATTCATTGAAGAGACTATCGTTCTTCCAGTGAACATGTTTGGCCCCTTTATCAAAGATAAGGTGGTTGAGTGTGTTTGTGATTGTGGTTTTATCTTCTAATCTATTCCACTGATCCTCAGAGCTGTTTTTATTTCAGTACCATGTTCATTTTATTACAGTAGCTTTGCTGTATAACCTCAAGTCAGGGATTGTGATGCCTCCTACCTTGGCTTTGCTGCTTAGAATTGCCTTTGCTATTCTAGGTATCTTTGGGTTCCAGATGAATTTTAGGAGTGATTTCTCTATATCTATGAGGTATGTTAGTGATATTTTCATTGGGATTGCATTGACAATTTTGGGAGAATGGCCATTTTCACAATATTTATTCTTCCCATCCATGAACAAGGGATGTCTTTCCATTTTCTGAGGTCTTCTTCAATTTCTTTTTTCAGGGTATCATAATTTTCCCTGTTTAACTCAAACTTCTTTCATTAGATCAATTCCTAAGTATTTCATTTTTTTGGATGCTAGTGTGAAGGGTGTGGCTTCTCTTATTTCTCTGTCGGTGATTTTGTTGTTAGTGTATAGGAATGCTATTGATTTTGAGTATTGACTTTGTATCCAGCTACCTTGATGGATTTATTTATTATATCTAGGAGTCTTTCAATGGAGTTTTGGGGGTCTTCTATGTAGAGTATCATGTCATCTGCAAATAAAAATAGTTTAACTTCCTCTCTTCCTATCTCTACTTCTTTTATTTCTCTCTCTTTTCTAATTGCTCTGGCTAGTATTTCCAGTACTATGTTGAAAAGGAGTGGTGATAAGGGACATCTTTGTCTTGCACCTGATTTTAATGTAAAGGCTTTCAGTTTTTGGCCATTTAATATGATGCTGGCTCTTGGTTTGTCATATATGGCTTTTATCATATTGAGGTAAAGATAATCTATTGTAATCCTCTGTAAGGTTCTTATCATGAATCGTCTGTAAGTTTCTTATCATGAATGGACCTTATCAAAACCTTTTTTTGCATCTGTAGAAACGATATGTGATTCTTACTTTTGGCTCTATTGATATGGTGGATTACATTTATTGATTTACGTATGTTGAACCATCCCTGCATGCCTGGAATGAATCCCCTTTGGTCATGGTGTATAATCTTTTTGATGATTTACTACATTCTGTTTGTCAATATTTTATTGAGAAGTTTTGCATCTGTGTTCATTAGGGAGATTGGCCTGTAGTTCTCTTTTTTAGTTGGGTCTTTCTCAGGTTTGGTACTAGAGTAATATTTGCTTCCAGGAATGACTTAGGAAAAGTTGCTTCCCTTTTGATTTCATTGAAGAGTTTGAGGAGTGTTGGCATGAAATTCTCTTTGTAATTCTTGTAGAAATCTGCAGTGAATCTGTCTGGTCCTGGGGTCTTATTTGTTCATAAGGACTTAATTACATTTCCAATTTCATTAATAGTAATTGGGTTATTCAGCAGTTTTGCATCTTCTTGATCCAGCTTTGATGGTTCATATGTTTCTAGGAAACTCTGCATTTCTTTTGTGTTATCAAACCTATGAGAGTAGAGGTTTTTAAAATAGGTTTTGATGATCTTCTGTACTTCCACAGAGTCTGTAGTGATTTCACCTTTTTTTATTCCTTATTGCATGGATTTGAGTTTCTTTCTTTCCTTTTTTAAATAAGGTTGGCTAAGGGCTCATCAATTTTGCTTAATCTTTCAAAGAACCAAATCTTTGATTCATTGATTCTTTGTATTGTTTTTTTTGTCTCTATTGCATTAATTTCTGTTCTGATATTTACAATTTCCTCCCTTCTTTTGGCTTCGGGTTTGGGTTGCTCTTCTTTTTTTAGATGTTTGGGTGTAGTATCAGGTTATTTGTGTTCATTCTGTTTTCTTGATGTGGAACTCAGTGCAATAAATTTTCCTCTGAACACCACTTTCATTGAATCCCACAGATTCTGGTAAGTTGTATTTGTATTTTTGTTTGTAGATATTGTTTACTCCCTTTTTTAATTTCCTCTGTGACCCACTGATTGCTCGAGAGTGTATTATTTGGGCTGGGGATTTAGATCAGCGGCATAAGCATCTGGCTTGCAAATGTGCAGTTATGAGTTCAATCCCCAGTACTGATTAAAAAAAAGAGAATGTATTATTCCATTTCCATGTGTTTGTTAGGTTTTTGCAGTTTCTTTTATCATTAATTTCTGGTTTCATGGAGCTATGATCCTATAACATGTATGGGATAATTTCAATTCTTTTGTGTTTACTTAAATATGTTCAGAAAGGCTAGTATATGGTCTATTTTAGAGAATGTCCCATGTACTGCTGAGAAGAATGTATGTTTTGATATTGTTGGATGGAACACTCTGTATACATCTATCAACTCCATTTTTTCCCAGGTGTGATTCAGTTCTGTTAATTCTTTGCTGATTTTCTGTCTAGTTGATCTGTTCCTTTGTGTCAATGGTGTGTTAAGTTCTCCTGTTATAATTGTGTTATTGCTTATTTGATTTTTCATTTCTGTTAATACTTGCTTTGTGTAGCTGGGTGCTCTGGAATTTGGTGCATATATATTTAAGATTGTTATCTTTTACTCTTGCAGTTTTCCCCTAGCTAGTATGTAGTGACCTTCTCTATCTCTTTGGATCATTCTTTGTTTGAAGTTCACATTGTCTGCAAACAAAATAGCTCCCCCACTTTTTTTTTTTGAGTTCCTGTTGCATGAAGTATTGACTTCCATCCTTTGACTTTCAGTCTATGAGTTTTCTTTTGAGTTAGATGGGTTTCTTGTTGACAGAATATGGTTGGATGTTGTTTTTGTATCCATTCTGCCAGTTTGTTTCTTTTAATTGGTGAATTGAGACCATTTACATTAATGGTGAAAACTGTTATATATGGGTTTATTGTTGATGTTCTCTTTCTGCTGTGTATTTTTACCTTTCCATTCTGTTTGCCTGTCTTTCTTAGTGGTTTTATCCTATGTATATCTAGAATATCTTTCAATATTCTTTGTAGGGTTGGTTTGGTGATCATGAAGTTCTTCAGCTGTTCTTTGTCTTGGAAGTATCTTACTTCTCCATCCATTTTGAAAGACAATTTTTCAGGGTACACTACTCTGGGATGGAAACTGTTTTCCTTTAGGATCTGAAATACTTCACTCCATGCTCTGCTTGGCTTCATTGTTTGTGTTGAGAAGTCTGCTGTGATTCTGATACATTTTCCTATATAGATGATCTGTCTCTTCTATCTCACAGCTTTTAATATTCTGTTCTTTTGTTAGATTCTTGGAATAGTGATTATTATATGTCTGGGTGTAGTTTTATTTTGGTTATGGCTGTTTAGTATTCTATGTGCCTCAATAATCTGTATGTCAGTTTCCATACTCATGTTTGGGAAGTTTTCAGCTATTACTTCTGTAAATAGCCTCTTGATATCATTTGTGTTGTCCCTTTCTTTTTCATTTATCACTATTAATCTTATGTTGTTTTTCTTTGCATCATCTTGCAACTGTTGAATTGTTATTTCCTGATTCCTTGTTATTTTTAAAAGTTCTTTCCTTTCCTGTTCACTATCTGCAATCTTATCTTCAAGGTCTGAAATTCTATCTTCACTTTCATTGAGGTGGTTTTGGCAACTTTCAATAGAATTTTTGTTTTCCTGTATATCTCTTAGAATCTGCTTCATGCATTCTCTTTGTTTCTTATACTGTTCATTCAGGGATTTTTTCTTTTTCCCTTGTTCCTCTAATTTTTTAACTATGTCTTCTTTAGATGTGTTCAGTATTTCTTTCACTAGTTTTATCATTTCTACTTTTACCTAGGAGATTACTTCTGATTTTAGTTCCTTTAGAGCTTCCCAGGGTTGCGTTTTTATTTCAGTTGATATCATTCAGGCAATTCAGGTGTATGGCTTATATTTTCTTCTATGTACATGGATCCTAGGCTTTCTTGTGCTGGGTTGGAGGTTTGGGATTGCCTTTTGGTCTTTTTCCTTGTCATTTTCCTATATTTCTGTTTTGAGCCATGTTCCAAAGGTTCCCCCAGGTATGTTGGAAATCACCTCCTGTGCCCTCCACTCCTGGGACTGAATGAAGCTTGCTAAGCATGGCCCAGTCAGGCCCTCAGGATCTCCTAGCCAGGTTCAGTGTGTTAGTGAGCTGGGCAAGCACTTAAAAGTTGGGAGCAATGGCCTTAAACTCTCCCTGGGCCAGCATCAGGGGGCTGAAACTCACCTCACACACCCTTGGCTCCCCAGACTGAAAGGTCACTGGGCATGGTCTACTCAGGCCCCACAACCCTCTCAGCCTAGTCCAATCTTCTAGGGAACTCGGCTGGCCCCCAACCACTGGAAGTGATGGTTCCAAACTCTCCCAAGGCCAGCACTAGTGGTCTGGCCCTCACTTCGTGCTGCCTTGGCTCCCCAATTGAAAGAAGGTCACTCCATAAAACAGATTTTTATAAAATTTAATTTTCTAGATGACATTTTCTTTACTATATGACAGTGTAGAAAATACAAACAAGGCTGATCATATTCTCTATAAAATCTATATTGACATTGTCCAATACAGTAATGGAAGAATTAAATTTTTGGAAAAGTTTCTGCTAATTATGTATCATTAAGGGACATCTAGTTCTAATGTAGCAGAAAGCAATTATATTTTAATAGCCTAGGCAATCGTATATATTCCATTTGATAAGGGGACAATATATAGTAACTGATTTTGGTCATCCTTCAATTCATCTGTGATTAAAAATTTTAGGGACATGTAGGGTTGGGGCTAAGTAATCACTAAACAAAAAATTATAAGTGGATATTTTCAATATGAAACTGAAAGAATCTGGATGTGGGGGCATATGTCTATAATCCAAGCATTGAAGTCCTACCTGGGAATCTCAGTTACAGTGATGTTATAGCTTATATCTAAATGCTTTCCCATAGCTTCATGCACTCAGTGTTGAGGCTTTTCTGAAATAGCTGGATCTAGGGTATAACATCAGTTAAGGGTGTGACGCTGGGATTGAGGGCTGTGGTACTGAATTAACCTACTAATTTGTTTATCATGGTTTTGGGTGTATGTGATAGGAAACTTCACACTGTGTGGGTGATACCATCCAAAAGGATTACACCCTGGGTAGAGTGAAAGGTAAAGCTAGGTTTGCTGCTTGCTGCCTCATGTCTTGTCTAGTAGGAACTGTTTCTCCTCTGCAATGCCCCTCTGCCATCCATAAGTCCCTTGGAGCCAGCCAACTATGGTTTGAAAGTATCACAAGCTGTGAGCCCAAAAAAATCTCTCTTCTAACATTGGGAGTTGGATATTTTGTCTTAGCAATGAGAAAAGTAGCTAAGTCAAGTTGCTATGTTCCATCAGAACAGGGAGAAAATTTAGTACATTTTCTAATATAAACTATATTTCTGTCTATGGTTTCCTGAACACATCAGAGTCCCATGGATAGAAACCTCAAAATAGGTTTTTGGGACAGGTGAATGTGCAGGAAAGAGCAAGAAAATTCTCTCTCAGAGTAGCACCATTCATACCATCATGAATGGAAAATAGATGTTCAAAATAAGGGTTGCTAAGGAGACCATACCCTGACCTGCTGCTATGGCCAGTGCAATGGAACTGACTGAACATGACATCAATACAAGAGTAAACAGCATGATGAAGAAAGGTCAGCTGTTGTTTTTGAACCTTGGTAAGAACATAAGGTGTTAGTTTAGCAGCCTAACTCACCATGTATTTGGAATTATTTATTAACACTATAATATTCTGAGAAAATAATTTTAAAACAAAAAGAATGTCCCCACTAAGCACCTATCCTGAGCTAGCAATTTTGCTGTCCACTCCACATAACTGCATACAGTCATCATACACTTTTCTTTTTAACAATAAGAGCACATCCCAATACAACACCTGTGCTCACATGTATATGCTTATGGACTATTTCTGATTTCCTGAGACAGAGAACTCCAGGCAACACAGTCGATCAGAACCCTATGCCTTCCCCTCTCACAGGAAACTCAGGAGCAGCCAGTCATCTGTCCATACATTTCCAAAGCACTCAGTGTTCATTACACTCGTAAGGAGTTGGGGTAAGCACTCCATGACTTCCCAGGGGTTTTAATACCTGGAAGAGGGAGGGGCCTTCATAATCTAAGGGCCCCTTGTCAAAGCACTGGAAAACTTTCCTTATATAGGAGAATTTTATTCAGTTTCATAAGCTACTTTGTAACTATGATGAAGGATTATGATGCATCATATAGATAAAGATTTGGGAACATAACCTGATCAGGAGTATGGAGCCTGGATTCCATGCTTAAATCTTTTTTCCCAGTTCTAGGGAGTAAACAGAAGGCCTTGCACATACTGCACAAGTGTTCAACCACTGAGCTCTCCCCCAGGATCCCCACACCTAACACTTTATCACACAACTCTCCTTTGTACAATGGAAGGTTTAAGGTCTATTATTGCTTGTTACACTGTAGTGTGTGTTAGAAATAGAATTTCTGGTTTTTATAAGTCTGTCAGGGAGTTATAGGGGAAGTCTGACCATAATATGAATCTGTCTGCAGCTATCAAACAAGCATTTATATTAAGTCAATAAATGACAAAGTCACCATCTTTCTCTCACTTGAGAATTGCAAGTGGGAGAATATATATCTTTTATCTCTATGTTTATATGGATATAGGTATAGAGATAGAGATAGATTTATAGCAGCCTTATTTCTTAACTATCTATATTTTACTTCTATATAGATATGTATGTGGTGAGATAGAGGAAAAAATTAATATCCCAGCTCCTCCAGCATAGTCCCTAGCATAATTTTATAATTTATTGCACATTTGTATATGGATACACAATATGTCTCCTTAAAAAGTAGCTTACAAATAACTTTAATTTAACTAAAAACAAATTTTGAGAAAAAATGTCCACATTGCACCACTACTTTAGAATGAATAGTGGATTCGTGCTTTCCTAGTTCATGACTTGGTTGGTAAAACTGGAAAAGTGCTTGCAGAAAGAACTAGCTTCACCTCAGATCCAAGACTAAAGACAACCTCTTTGTTTTGTTACTACTAACCACAAAATATAGAGTACAGGTAAATTTAATACTTGGGAAGAACCTCATAGGTAGCAACTCAGATATCAGTTTTCTGAAGAAATAGGATGAAAATTCATAGTATCCACTGTTATACTTGTGCCTATAGAAAAACAAACACAGCAAACGCATACATATCATAAGTCATAGACTAGTTTCAGAGGGCAGAGACACTTGCTGCACAAACTTGTGCAGCTAACAGGGTCCAAATACTCCAATTTCCCACATGCTCCAGGTTGCCAGTCACTCACACTTCACTCTCTCAGGTGCCAGCACCCTGGGATAACAACCTAGGGAGGCTCTCATGGTGACCTGCTCTCCCTAAAACTTCCCTCCGGCTGCTGTCCACATTGGCACAGAACCCCCGCCAGATGCACAGATTCTTCTCTCTTCATTCTTGCCAGAGACCGTGGAAAGTCCTAACCTGGAAACTCCTCTAATACTGACTGTCTCTAAAGAGAAGCATTTCAGGGGCTAATCTCAGTGACCAGTGACCATAATCTCAGTGACCATTCCCCACTTCTGAATCTGAAGAAGGTGAGATAACTTGGCAGGATCTCAAATAGCTATAGGTCATTAAATTGTTTTTACTGCTGCTAATTTCATATGAAAAAAAAAAACTTCTGATACCACGTCTAACGAATAACCTTGTGAACTACTACACCGTAATCTTCCCCTTTGGACATTATCCTGCCATAATCCCAAACTCTTATTCCAGTGTTTTCATTGCTACCTTTTCTGATGACTCCTTTCCTTGGATGTAAATACTGCGTGGGTGAATATCTTCCATCCTTGAGGAATATGAGAATCAAAACCAACCTGTTCATCACTATAAAGCCATGCTTCCAACTCCTCCATCCACTGAGAAATAAAGTTGATTACGTTCTTTGACAACTTTACATCTCACCTCCATTTTGAGGCTTAATTTGCCATTTAGTGTCCACCAGGCCTCTCAAACTCTTCTTGCCTTTGTCATGACCAATTATTTGCTAAGGCCAAAAGATTCTTTTCATTTCCTTTTGTACTGTTTTCTCTGCACTAATGAAATTTGCTAATCATACTCTTAATCTTAAACTCCTTTGTTTTGGTAGCAGACCTCAGACACTCTTAATTTTTCACACCGTACAAGACTGCTTCTTATAAATTAATGTTTGTAATCTCTAGCTGTACTTCAAAAGCTCATAGTGTGCACAATAATCTATACAATTTTATTTGCCAATTTAAAAATAAAAAAGAGGAAATTAGTGGTGATTCTTAGAACTCCATCCTTAGTCAAATTCTGGATGTGATCAATTACACCAAGAGCCATTGATGTTCCGTGGAGCAGAGAATTACACAAAAATCTTCTTATCAAAAAGATATCCATGACTGACACACTGCTGAAACACTGGTAGACCATCAGGATGAACACAGCACATGAGCTCTGCAGTGACAAAAGCACCCTTGTAGTCAGTTCAATCTTCTACCCACAGAACACTTTCAACAGATGGTATAACACTAAACAGATTTTTAAAATGAAATAACAAAGGTAGACATTTTTTTGTTAAATGAGAATGGGAAGCATTACTCTATGTAGTCTCTTCCCCATCTCTGTTTCCTTGTGGGTCCTATGTGAGCCTGTATTACAGCACATTTTAAAATTCACGGTCTCAGGCTTCTGTGTCCTGAATTGTGTTCTGCTAAATTCACATGTTGAATCTGAGGCCTCAGTGTTATTGTATTTGGAGGCTACATCCTTTGAGACAGTGGTGGTGAACCTCTGGCAGGTGTGCCACAGCAAGCATGCAGATCCCTGTCTGTGATGGTGCCATGAGTTGGTTTTTCTGAAGTGAAAACCCAGTAGTCAGGTTCAATTATAGTGTTGGCACTTTTCAATAAAGACGGGTTCTGGTTTGCAGTTTAGGTACTCGTTCTCTAAAAGTTTCACCATCACTGTTTTGAGAGGCACAATTCATCAGAGTCGAGTCTTTCAGATGGAGTTTATGTCTTTAAAAAGAGAAGAAACAATGGAAAGTGCTTTGCCACAGGAAGGGACAAAGAGAAGGGGACCATCTTCCAGCCAGGATGGGACCTAAACAGGAGCCTGACTCTGCTGGATTGCAGATCTGACCACAGACTCCTGGCTCCAGGAATGAAGAAAATTAACTTCTGTGGTTTAAGGGCTTAACTGTATGAAGTATTTTTGTGGCACCCTGAGCATACACAGGTCATACAAATGCTGTCACCTTCAGTTTAACTAACAAAAATGCCAGGTATCATTCCTAAGTTATGCACAGAGCAATGGAAGCTAAATAAAGTCACAAAGGCTTTTCATGATGTAGTTAGATTTTTGTGGGAACATTATGAATGACAACAGGTCAGGATCACAATACTAATGGAAGTGCTACCCATATAACAATAAAAAAGAAAAATGAATCCTACTCACTTATGTTACTGTTCAATGCTAAATAAAATAAATCTAAAAAATTGGTTAATAGCAAAACAAAAACCAGATGAAACTGACTACATCAAAGTTAAAGATATTTATGCATAAAAAGCACTATTAACAGATTGGAAACACAATCTACGGAGTAGAGGAAATATATGCAAATCATATATTTAATAAGGATTGATTTCCCAGGAGTATAAAACTGTAACAACAAACTCAAACAATTCAATTTAAAGTGGGCAGTGGAAATGAACAGATATTGCTCCAAAGGTGCAGGGGATCTATTACTGAAGCAAGTAAAAAGTTTCAAGTATTAGTGATGGTGTGGAGAAACCAGAACCCTTGTGAATTTTTGGTAAGAGTACAAAATGGTATATATAGATGCTGTGGAAGATAGTAAGGCAGTTCCTCAAAACAGTCACACAATTACCATGTGATCCAGTAATTCTACTTCTGGATACCCAGAAGAACTGAAAGCATATTTGCATACTCATTGTATCGCTGTTCACAAAAGTCGAAAAAATAGATGGAAAGTAAATTTTCTTCTATAAATGAATGGATAAATGATGTTCTGTGATATTTAGAATTGATGATTATTCAACCTTATGAAGAAAATTGTGACACATGCTACAATTTGAATGAGCTGTGAGAACATTACACTAAGGGAAACAAATTCATGACTAGGAGAACAAAACTTGAAACTCCATGTATATGAAGGTCATAGAATAGCTAGATTCAGAGACACAAAGTAAAATAGTATTAGCCAGCTATTGGAAGGGTGGAGATGAGTTGTTTTTTAATGGGTATGGAGATTACATTTCAGAATATGAAAAACAGCTTTGGAATTGGATAGTTACACAATGAGAATGTATTTGGTATGACTCAGTCAGCTGTACACTTTAAAGAGGTAAAAAGACAAATTTTCACCATGTGTAGTTTACTCCTACATATACACTTACGTGGCTAAGAAAGAAAATTAGCTTTAGTCAGTTTTCAGTTTACCTTACCCTATAATAAAGAAGTAACATCTATCCTGTGCTTATCAAAAATTCAAATTCTTAATGGATTTTTAACTTTGAACAAAACAACAAAATTTCTTAAAATTCCAGACCCACATTTGCTTACCTATTTTACACTTCA